>CACVCL010020945.1:0-71915 GCA_902729485.2 Mus minutoides
TATATATATATATATATATATATATATATATATATATATATATATATCATATGTCCTTTATACATATATGCATACTTAAATATGCATGTATATAAATTTATGTGTATAGGTTTGCATATATGTTATATGTATAAGAATATGTTCCACATATATACTATATATTCTACTTGGTTAACAAAATATTTACATGGCTTAAACATGACATTTTAACCCCCAAAGTGAGACAACTTTTCATGTTTTTTTTTCTTTAAATGTTTTCAAAACAGAATAGAGTGAATACCATGACCATTCTTGATTGACATGTGGCACTGTTAGCTAGAATCACACCTGTTGACATTCTTTTCTTTTATAATATATAATATATATTCTCATAAATGTAACATATAGGTAGTATAATATTCACATATATATTCACACACAAACACATGTATTAATTATTTGAGCTTAAAAATATCTCTCCCAATAGGATTGTAGTAACTCTATGTTGCAGGAAAAGAAAATAAGAGGAGAGAATGCTAATCATTTTTCCAAGTAAAAATGTTAAAAAACATGAGAGAGACACAGTGTGAACGCAGAAAAGCTGATTGCTTCACACTGCCTTCCTCAGTTCTGCCACAAAGTATTCCCACCTGAGTTCAGAGTTCAGTAAGCAACTATGGCACGCTCAAATGACGGTTTCATACAAATGTCACTTAACTGGTGTGCTTACGTCACCAGGTCATGGGCTTTTGCATAAAAGGGCTGTGCTTAATTAGCTTTGTCATATACAGTGTTCACAGACCTAACAGTTACTTATAATTGCATACAGCTCCCTGAGATAATCTGTCTGTGGTGTTTTCATCTAGAGGTAGGGGAAGAAGGATTTGGATCACAAAATATTTGCATGGCTTAAACATGACATTTTAACTCGCTAAGTGAGATAACTTTTCATGTTTTTTTTTTTTCTTTAAATGTTTTCAAAACAGAATAGAGTGAATACCATGACCATTCTTGATTGGCATGTGGCACTGTTAGCTAGAATCACACCTGTTGACATTCTTTTCTTTTCAATACTTTCTCTACAGGGTGCTGCTCTAATTAGAATGCTGGCTAATTTTATGGGCCATTCAGTTTTTCAGACGGGATTGCAAGTAAGTAACATGCTTTCTATGTCCTCTACCTTATCCTTGCCATTAGCTGTAGGTTAAGGGTATTTCACTCTTTGGGAGATTACGATTCTGATGGAGAAATTTGACATGTGTAAGGCAGGCTACGTACTTCAGTATAACAAAAATAAAATGTCATGGAACACTCAGTGTATTATCTGCACAAAATCAAACTAGTATACAATTTAGAAGTGTTTAATTGTTATTTACAAACTGAACTAATTTTTTACACATGTCAGATCCTGAAATTTTTTTCCTAAGAGCTTCGGAAAGCTTGCTATTATTTTTCTGACATTGAGAGGTTTAATTAATATGAAAATAAATTGTTAGCTTTACTGAAAGTATATAATTGAGAAAATTTGAGTCCTGCTCTTCAGTTATGTACTATTTATGGTGATAATTTTCTATTTAACAAAAACAAAATAAAAACAAAATACTCTTATTTGAAAGTAAAGTGAATCATCTTAAAAGAAAGGAGATAATATCTCCTATGTTTTGTTGTTATTTCTTATAAACCTGCTCTTTTCTAATGATACACCAATTGATAGTATATTTTGGACCCAGGTGGGAAGGAAATGGGAGGAGTTTTGAGGGAAAACTGAAATCAGGATATATTATATGAGAAAACAATGTATTATCAATAAAATACAAAAATTACAGTTATATTTACTGCATTTAGGGTAATACATGTGAAATTTAAGAATGAATTTGTAAAGAACTCAAATTATTAAAAATTAAGAGCAGATACAAAGATGGAGCAATGGAACTTTAATTTTGTTGAATCTGCTAGAGTAAATCTCACTCCCAGTCACTGTGATTGATGAATTATTTATGATGCATTCTGCTACTTAGAAGTGTCCTTTAAAGTAAATTGATGTTCACCTGAAATACAATTATGCTAAGGCAGAGAGAGCAATCAATCTTATCTGTTCTTAGTAAGCTTTTCATTTTGAAATTTAAATAAACTACAACTGGGATCAGGTCATATTTTTGTAGTATGCTTCCATCTTTATGTAATATATGCTGAAAGATAAAATACAAAAACTAGAGTTAAATTTGATATGACAAACTATATATTGAACGCAACAAATTAAAGAGAGCAGACAAATTTGTTGAAGAATAATTTTCCTTATAGACTACTTTTGCAGATTAGTTTTAGCAGGCATTGAAATTTACTTTAATCAAGACTTTTCATTACAGATGCCCTTAGAATATATGAGTTCATTGAACATATTTGCTGAGGGATGAAGGCTCTATTTGCTGAGGGATGAAGGCTCCATTCTGATCACATAGCTGAGATTTTTTTTTTTTTGTCTTCTCTTCAAGAAATACCCTCCATGAATATCAACTATCTGGAGGAATGTCCTTTCCTAACCCTACTGCTTTGTTTTCCCATACAGAAATTGTAACATGACCATTTCAGAAGATATTAAGTCTTCAGAAAGGCAATGTAAATTGAGTTTGATATCCTGGTGGCAAGGTGATATGAGATCATTTCCTGTGTAAAATTTTTATCATTTGTCTTTTACGTACTATGTACGTGCATTTGCTCATCAGATTGAATGACTATAGTTAAGTTATTTCAACATAATATTGTAAAAATTTTTCTTAACCTGTAGTATTTTCTATGGTATGTAAAGTATACTATATATCATATCCTGTTCCACTGACTCAGCCTCCTAAGTTTTATATAAAATTGCTTTAAAAAATCCATTAAAATAAAATTTTACTTGAAGCTACTGCCAATGTGCAATGATATGTTCCAATACTTGATTTGGCTAATTTTCAACCAAGGGACTCTGTTTGTCAACACTGCCTTCCGTTTGCCTCGTGATGTCTCATTGATCATGTGGCTCTGTCTCCTTCAGCACTTGGCCTGCAGCTTCCTTTCTAGTTATCACTCAAACTGATTTAGTGTATCATCAGCAGTTTGGATTAGTTTACAGGAGATCCTTCTGTCTGGGTGATAAATTATCATCTCTTGTACATGGAGATGTATGGAGTACATTTTGGAAATGACCTCCTGAACAGACACTTCATGTCATGGTGCTGAGTGGCTGGAGAGTTCATATTAATAAGCTTGCCATTCACAAGGCTCCAGGGAGCCTTACATTATAATGTTGTTGAAAGGGCTACTCTGGGATGTCAGCATTTACCTCTGAGGAAAATCTATTAATTGTTTTTACATTAACCACGGGCATTTCTATGTTGTCAAATGAAAGTTGATTATTTTCAAACATACTAGGTTTATATTTGTTGGCTGGAAAAATGCAAATGAGGTATCTTTTCATATTCTAGTCTTCCTTCTTTCCCACATTCCTCTTTCATTCCTCTTGCTTTATCTTATTTTTTCTTTCAGAGCTTAAATGACATTCCCCTGTTGTACTTAAAACAGGGTTATGACAGCTGCTTCCTCTTTATTTGTATCTAACAAAATGTGTGCTCAGCTGACACTTTTTGGACTTGTATGGGCTATCCTAAGCTCATTTTAGAAATAAGGCAAACATTATTTTCAAATACATTATGCATTAATTTATCTGGTAGGTTTCTAGGTCCATTTATATATTCATTTCTCTTTTAGAAAATATTGACTAGAGATTAAATGATATTTTATATATTCCACAGGAATTTATGTGTCAATATGCATTTTAAATTCAAAATGAATATGCCTCTCAGAAGGCAGGGACTCGAGAAATTTTTTTGTTCCTATTTATTATATAACACAGAGATAAGTTATAAGAAACCAAGGAGAAAATTTACAGTTGGGTAATAATGTCTAATTTCAAATTAATCCTTGATTATTTTTTATATCATATTATTTCTGAGTATAGCTTTCTGTTTAATTGCCCCACTTTTTCATGTTCTTTAAAGAACATTATCTTAAACCTCTGGTAAATAAGTTATATTCACAAGTTAAAATTAGTTCATCATTTTGGTAATACATCAGCTTTAAATTTTATGTGTGAAATGAAAGTAGAACTTGCACAGCGAACCGAGTTTTAACTTTTCTGTTGTTGATTATACATGCCATTCATAAATAATATATTTCAAGACATGGCACTGACTATAGTTCTGCAAGCTCTACATATCTACTGTTATATATAATCCACTACACAAAATGATAGCAGGCAAATCTTGTGGGAAGCTTGAGGCAATTGTATAAGTAGGGAGAAATAATTCTCATTTCTGTCTAATTAATGCTGAGCCTCCTACAAACCACGGATTCTCTTCTGGCCTGCAACCTATACTCATAAAATGCAAAACTAAATTTTCCATCTTTCATAGTTTCCAAAAATTGGATTTATTTATTTAGGGTGGGTGATCACTTAGGCAATTAGTATTTGACGTTTTTAATTGAGGATGGCTATTTTAATTGGATGGAGATACAGCTTAAACTGCTTGTACAAACGTGACTTTCTGTTCTTGACCTTCCTGGTAGCTTTCTGAGTATTAGACTGGGCGGACTTTAATACATGGGGCAATACATCTTTATCAATCCAGATGAGCATCCATTGCCACTCTTTTTAATTGTGTACTTTAGTTTTCTGGTCTGAAAATCAAGTTAGGTTGTCTTGGGGTACATGCTTATTCACTGCATGGCTATGGATATTTAATAATTTTTCTGATTCATCTATGATTATCTTCCATGATATTTGCTAAGGATTTTTTACTTTTTCTTTCTTTCTTTTTTTTTTCTTTTTTCTTTTGTTTTCAAGCATGTCATGTTTTGTTGGTGTTTTATTTATTTTATTGGATATTTTATTTATTTACATTTCAAATATTATTCTCTTTCCTAGTTTCCCCTCCAGAAACCCCCATCCAACCCCCCTCTTCCTGCTTCTATGAGGGTGCTCCCCTAACTACCCACCCACTCCCACATCACTGCCCTGGCATACCCTTATACTGGGGCATTGAGCCTTCACAGGACCAAGGGTCTCTCCTCCTATTGATGCCACATAAGGTCATCCTCTGCTACATATGTGGCTGGAGCCATGGGTCCCTCCATGTGTTCTCTGGTTGGTGGTTTAGTCCCTGGGAGCTCTGGAGGTCTGGTTGGTTGATATTGTTTCTCTTCCAATGGGGTTGCAAACCCCTTCAGCTCCTTTAGTCCTTTCCCTAACTCTTCCATTGGGGTCCCCGTGGTCAGTCCAATGAATGGCTGCTTACATCCGCATCTGTACTGGTCTGTCTCTAGCAGAGCCTCAGAAGACAACTATATCAGCAAGCACTTCTTGGCATTGGCAATAAATAGTGTTTGGATTTGGTGTCTGTATATGGGATGGATCCACAGGTGGGGCTGTCTCTGGATGGCCTTTGCTTCAGTCTCTGCTCCACACTTTGTCCCCATATTTTCTTTAGACAGGAGCAATCTGAGTCTCTTTTGTTTATAAAAATAGTGTTTGGACAGATAACTTACCAGGAAAGGATGCTCACATACTACTGTCTTGTTGATAGTATGTGCATTTTTACTTGCCAGAGAACTTATCATTCAATACACAAACATTAATTTTAACCACAAGTAGAAATGCTTATGGTGATAATATACACAAGATCATTTCATTAGCATCTACATTTTCAAACCTGGTTTTGTAATTTAGATTCAGTTCCAAAAGCCTGAAGCCCTATCCCACTTATGCATTACAGGATTACCTTAAAAATAACATATGTTGGCAATACGTATGCAGACAGACTCTCTGTGAAATTATTTGGAGCCTCCATATTTCTTTGTTACTTATTTTAATAAACCTAAACTCATTTTCTCAATTTGTGTGGAAATAAAGTTACAAATATGCAATCTTTAAGGGATATTGATTGATCCAGGAGCTACTAAAATAATTAATCCACAGAACTATTGCTTTTTCTTTTAAAACAAGACGGTATTATCTTAATGTTCTGAGACTGGCTGTATCATTCTTCCTGTTATTATGAGTCAACATCAGGGAATTAAAAATATATATATAGTTAAGCTTGATACAAATTCAAACCCTAAAATTCCCTCAGATAGTGAGTCATCTTCCTGATCAGCCAGTGAGAATAAGCCAATAACTTCTAAAATATGTTTGAGTGGAGAAAGATTTCTCTTAATTAGTATTTAACTGCTCTTTTCCATAAGGTAGCCTATAACAACATGTTTGGCTCCAATTATCAGGGTGGAAATTGCTTATGCAAATCAATGTAAGCAACGAGGTGTGGATAAAAGCAAAAAGGAAATATCATTATTATTGGTCTGTTCTCATAAAATTCTGATAGCCTGAGGGTAATGACAGGCACAAAGGCACAGTGATTATCAGAAGCAACAACACCTTCAATAACGTGTTCCAGTGAAGTGTTATGTGTAAGTACGTGTAGTTGACATTTTTATTTGAGAACTGCAAGTTTATGTTTCTGAGTATCTGCTTTCTTTGCATGTGAGTTTTCAGACATACTAAATGTTAGGAAACATCAGAGAAGTGAGTACATCCAGATTTATTCCTTCTTAAACAGTTAGTAGGGCACATTCTACTAACTGATGATGATAACTGATTTTACATTATACTTAATGTAAAATTACTGTAGACACTTCACTCATATGTGTCTATGTTCTACTTGAAATGCTGTGCAGGTCTTGATATTTTTTTTGTAGGCAGAAAGGTTAATATTTGGTAATGATTTGTTGTGGTCACTCAATATCATGTAAGATTGATATCATTGCAGGTTTTTCAGAGATTGGGTCGCCAAAATCACCATCAAATGTGTCAGACAGTTGACTCTAAAACAAAAATGAATAAGCACATTACAGAATATATGCAGGTATATTTGTAATTCCCCCAAATCAAAATTTCTCTCTCTTATACAAAATTAAATCCTTTAAAATAATCCTTTAAAAATAAATGTCAATTGTATCTCATGTGTCTTAATAGGAGTGAAAGAAGTTGTGTTCATCAATTTCACTTAAAAGGAGACAGATCAGTAGGCAATAAAATATGCCAACAACTTTTTCTCTCTCATTTCACATTTACAATAATAACCAGTAATTCATATTCACATGGCTTCAGTAGAGCTGTGAGAACAGCTGCATGGTCTACCCCACAACTGGAGGAGCCGCATGAGACTCTTTCCATTCTGACTTCAAGGCCTCTTCCTCCCCTCTGTTTCCTCACCTTTCCCATTCTCTCTTCCCTTTCCAATAATTTCCTCTCTTGGCTTCCTGAAGATATTTCCTTACCATGGTTAGATCATAGGATTTCTCTTTTTGGGACATTTGGCTTCTCTTGGAGGAAGAATTGAAAAAAAAATTACTTAGGGCTCTTTTTGAACAAGAATGTATGTATTTACTATCAATGGTGCCCTTAAAATAAATAAATGTTCTTAATGTTTAGATATTTTCCAAAATTTTTTGTATGTCACAATTTTTTCACATGTCTATTAGGTAGATTATTATGTATGCTTTCAGTTGGGAGAAATTGTTTAGGGAAAATGGAAAATTCTCCCAAAATTTACATGACTACTAAGGATCAGTACAGATATCCATCTAGATTTTTCAGGGTACAGATAATATTTTTTTCTTCATTGACTGAATTACATATTCTTCTCAATGGGCTGGCAGTGCCAGGCTTGGTGGGGAAAGAGTTGACTAGTCAAGGCATAGTATGTAAATGCCTGAAAGCACCATACATCTAGAGAGGATACTATACCTGTTCCTAGAAGCATTGGGCATCTTGATTTACAAAAGGCAGTGAAACTTTTTACCTACTAGGATATGCTTTATCTATTTTTTGTTGGCTTGCACTGGTCAAAGCCCTTTTTCAGGGCATTGAGAAAAAAAGCATCTCACAAACTTCAGTTTTACCAACAGAATCATTTTATGTCTTGGTAATATTTCAAGCTAGCAGCAAAAGCAAGAGGTGCGGATGGTTTAGTACCTAAAAACACCCCTGTAGACTATTATATTTGCACTTTTTTGCTGACAGGCATACAACCCCTTCAGGTTGTTCTGCCATGGAATACATTTGGAGCAGTGGCAATATTCTACCTCATAATACACCTGCTTGTAGGCATTGATGCTGTGATCCATAATTGCTACATAGGAGATATTTGGAAACCAAAGTGCTGTGAGGATATGCTATTGTCTGTAATTTAAGCAGGCAAACAAACAAAAAACCCCTTTCAAAGCTTGGCAGGTTGTTTTGGTTTAAAATACTCTGTTTCACACTATATTTGACAACTTCTTGTGGAAAAAAATACTAATTTGTACAAGATTTACATTCATTAAACAGGGTGATAGACTTTTAAAATATGTAAAACACCTTTTTGTTCCTAAATAAATAGCTGAATCCATATCTAGGCAAGCCATTACTGAAGGTAAGTTTAGGGTAAACACACATTAAAATTCCTTACTCCCAGTGGCATGCAAGCAGTTATACTCCAACATTGCTCCTATATATTCCTGAAAGCACCATACATCTAGAGAGGATACTATACCTGTGAAACTTTTTACCTACTAGGATATGCTTTATCTATTTTTTGTTGGCTTGCACTGGTCAAAGCCCTTTTTCAGGGCATTGAGAAAAAAAAAGCATCTCACAAACTTCAGTTTTACCAACAGAATCATTTTATGTCTTGGTAATATTTATATCTTGGTAATATTTCAAGCTAGCAGCAAAAGCAAGAGGTGCGGATGGTTTAGTACCTAAAAACACCCCTGTAGACTATTATATTTGCACTTTTTGTGGCTTTGTTTCTTCAGTACCTCATCTTTTTGCTTTTATTTTTTAAACTTCATGTGGATGCTTGAAACTTCCTACATGGAACATAGTTGATAATTACTTTTGTTCCTATCATACAAAATGCAGCAGCAGAGAAATCTTTAAATCATGACCTATTCCTTTCTACCTTTAACTCTTGTCTGTTAGAATTAAGTTTCAGACACTCCACTTGGAAGCCAGGACACATGGTTAGACTTTAGCTGCCAGGGGAAGCGGGAGGGAATATTTAGAATTTTGTCCTTTCCATTTCCACACTGAGAAGGAGTTCTTGCCTTCTTCCCACATTCCCACATTCCACATGGAACTGCTGCCCCTGTATAAAGATGAAGCTCAAATACTGGGAAGCCAAAAAGTAACAAACGCTCACTAAACTTTTTTTTGAGGTAAACTTATTCGTGCTAGAAAGCAACAACATTTTAAATGTTTGCTTCAGCCTTCCTGTCAAGTGTTCAAAAAAAAAAAAGAGTTCTTGAATTTACCTGACACTTTGGAGGCTTATTTTACTGTAGATGCCATTCTGCCCCTGGTCATCACTGTGACTCAAATACGAGTGTCTCCCCTTATTATAGAAATATACACGAATGTGCAAGTTCTATCCAGTTCTTATGAGTTACAATCTGCTTTCTTTTAAGTCCTTATCCTTATTGGGAGCCTTTGGCTTCAGAAGACCACGAGTTTCATGTATATGGAACCAAATTATCTGACCTTAAGCTGTATTAACAGGACTTTGCTAAAGCACACAATGGAATTCTGAGAAGTCTCCAATGCTGTCAGTGTGGAATTTGAGGGGAAAAAAACCTCATGTCATGACTTTTAGAAAGAATCCCAAGAAGGGATGCTGCCTACCTTCTCTGTATTAGGTCCATCTGAAGGTAGTACTTGAGATTTTTTTGCTGCCATCCTGCCTCAAAACAGGGTGAAGCTGTTAAGGGTAAAAGAGAGCGTCATCTCTGTGAGATCTCTAACAGGAAGGGAGAAGCTTTGCTGTTTTAAAAGTCATCATGCTTTGCCCAGTTTTTCTATTTGTATCTCAACACAGAGAAAATACCCACAGAGATTTTATTGGGCCATTATCTATGTCACCAGGAATAAGCCATTCACATGGCTAATTCTCTATCCCGTAATGCTAAAAGGGCTTATTAAGAGGAGAACAAGTATTCCATAATTATTTTCATGTCTTAGAAGATAAAAGCGCTTTACTCCCGTGCTCACCCACTTCATTTTTCCTCTTCTCAGTTTCGTCTAATTGCCTCTCATACATGAAACGTCATGAATCATGTCATGTGTTAACAGAAGAAAGTAGAAAGTTGTCTCAGATGCAGTAGTTCAATCTTTTGATGGCATGAAATGTAAGTCATATATTTGACAAGTATTCACTGAAATAATGAGTTAGGTTCTATATTACTCTCTAAAGAGGACATCTTGGGTGAGTCTAGTAGACACAAAACTAATGGACACAGGTTAATCACTGCATTATCAGTTTTTAACAGAGAGCTATGCTGTACATCGAGTGATAGATCATAGGCATATATCCAGTGACTTCTTTGTACCAGGCTTTGCACAGCATTGTTGGTTAAATGGTAGTCAAATGGAACACCACATTCCTTGATTCCTTGCAGTTTACATGGATAATGTTGGCAGTCAGGCAGTAAACAAGCAATGGTAACATGATGTGGAAATGTTACTATGTAATAGCAATAAATATGAATCTAACAAAGATAGTTTAGTATTAAACAAGGTATTGAGTGGGAAGCAAAGATTTCCTGGGGGAAATTTATCAAATGTTAAACTGGGAGGATAATCTGAATTTAAGTGGGCAACAGAGAAAATAATATACAGATTACCTCATAAGCAAGAGAGTCAGAATAGATTTGTTAGTCATATTCAGAAAACATCAAATTGTCTCATGTGAGGTTATGGGACAAGAGAGAAATAGATTTTCTTGAAGAGGTATATGTTTGAGCTACATGAGGGAGTTTGGATAATATTTGGAGCCTACCAGTTATTCATATGAGAATGTGACTGAGGATATTCTGGCTTCCTGATGGAGATTATAGTTGAAGGAGATGGAGCAAGGGCAGGAGCGCTTTGCTTTTCACAAGGAACAAGAGTGAGCACCAAAGACTTGAAGTGGAGTGGGAGACTCCTGAGGAGATGTTTCAAATGACTGGCATGTAAATAAATAAAACAATTAAAATAAAAATGTTAACACTGTAAAATGCTGCCAAAAAGGGCTGATGCATAAGGGCAAAAGGCTCAGTATTCAGTGTGACTCTCATTATGTCTGTAGCACATCTTGGATGTTGGATAGGACAGGCAGTTGTACACATGCATAGCCTGTTTGTGATTTGGATATGGACTACATTCTCTGAAGGCCAGTCTTTGATTTGTTAATTGATGATGTAAGCTGGAAAGAACCCAGATGTCCCTCAACAGAGGAATGGATACAGAAAATGTGGTACATTTACACAATGGAGTACTACTCAGCTATTAAAAACAATGAATTTATGAAATTCTTGAGTAAATGGAAGTATTTGGAGGATATCATCCTGAGTGAGGTAACCCAATCACAAAAGAAATCACTTAACATGCACTCACTGATAAGCGGTTATTAGCCCCCAAACCTAGAACACCCAAGACACAATCTCCAAAACACAAGAAAATTAAGAAAGACCAATGCGTGGATACTTCATTCCTCCCTATAATAGGGATTAAAATATGCATGGAAGGAGGTGCAGAGACAAAGTTTGGAGCTAAACGAAAGGATGGACCATCCAGAGAATGCCTCACCCGGGCGGTCCATCACATAATCAGCCACTGAATGCAGACACTACTGCACACACCATCAGGATATTGCTGAAGGGACCCTGATATAGCTGTCTCCTGGCAGGCTTTGACAGTCCGTGAAAAATACAGAAGTGGATGCTCACAACCATCTATAGGGCATAACACAGGGTCCCCAATGTAGGAGCTAGAGAGTTCCCAAGAGCTGTAGGGGCCTGAGACCCTATAGATGGAACAAGAATATGAACTAATCAGAACCCCCAGAGCTCATGTCTCTAGCTGCATATGTATTAGAAGATGGCCTAGTTGGCCATTATTCAGGAGGAAAGGCCCCTGGTCTAGCAATGTTTATATGCCCCAGTACAGGGGAATGCCAGGGCCAAATAGTGGGAGGAGGAGGGTAGGGGAGCAGGGCAGGGGGTGGGTATCGGTGACTTTTGGGATAACACTTGAAATGTAAATGAAGAATTTCTCTAATAAAAAATGAAAAAAAAATGAGATAAGATACATAGGCTCTCTTGCTGTTCTACAAACTCAGCAAAAGTGTTTCACATGTGTTTTACTCACCATCATTACCAAGGACACTTTTCTTTCTTTTAGCCAATTTTCCTTCTTACAGCATGGAATTTTCAAAAACATTAAAGTAGATAATGCCTATAGATTTCTCAGGGTGTCCTAGGAATTCTTTACTGTTCCAACATTGTATGTATTCTTGTAAAGGTAACTGTATGTAGTGTGCTCTTACTGTATTTATCTTATAAATGAGAAAATAGGCAAAGGAGCTTAAACACAGTGGATTGTCCATAACTCACTTATATAGATAGTGAGTGTTCAACCTTGGATGTGATTCCCGACTGTCAGATTCCTATTCTTCTTCAAGTCCCCATGCCATGATACCTCTCTTCATCAGTAGATATATAAAGTTATATGCTTATTTGATATATGCTTAGCATTCATATTATGTGCTATGCCCCTTTATATAGTCAAGTGGTTCTCTTTGCTTGCTATTTCCAGTAACTCTACTTCTAAACCACCTGGTGTGGAGTACCCACAATTCTTTACATTAAAGCGTTTGATTTTATATAATAATCTCAAATCTATTACTGGTTGATATTCATATACCTGGAGGTTAACATCGATTTTTATTTTAGATTCATATGTGTGAGCCTCTCCATATTCATTGCCTTGCAGGTTTTAAAGAAAGATAAAATTGTGTTAATTACATACAGATATTTGAGCATATCTTGCAAAATGGTAGTTGTAGCATGACTTCTCCAGGGTCATTCATAGACATAAATTCTTCACNAAAAAAAAAAAACTGTCACTAATTATCTTGATAGCTGTCACCTCGATAATGAGACAGACCACACTTCTCAGAATGGAGTTAGGTGTGAATCAAAGTGTGTAGGTTTAACCACTAATGGAACATAATGAGAAATGGGAAATCCAAAGCCGGAAGCTGTGAAACAAACTCAGGAGTACTTCTTTATTGATAGTAACATGTGCTTCATACTACAGAAATAAGTTTCTGTTTTGCAACCATCAGCCTTTCCTTTGTATAGAACAACCAGAGAGATTGGAGAGTCGGAGTTCAGCTCACCATCAGCAAATACCAACTAAAGAAGCTTCCTTTTTTCATGAAAGCATATGCTTCCTGTTGAAAAATTGAAAGGGGTGATCAGAATGTTTGTTCTACATATTTTATTGCAGAGGTCAATTTCTCAAAATGAGCTGGCATTGACCACCTCATATAAAATATATCCTGATCTTAGGAATCCATACAACATGATTACATTCATGAAAATCCTTGTTAAGGAATTAGTATCGTTGGGTAAACTAGGAAATATGTTATCATTAAACCTCTTGGGAATTTTTTTTTTTTTTTTTGGTTTTTCAAGACAGGGTTTCTCTGTATAGCCCTGGCTGTCCTGGAACTCACTTTCTAAACCAGGCTGGCCGCGAACTCAGAAATCTGCCTGCCTCTGCCTCCCAAGTGGGGAATATTTTAAAATGAGATTCTAAATCTTTTTTTTTTTTTGTATGTCTTCCTCTTTGCCTAAATGCAGTTCCACACATGGAAATGGTTAATTGAATTGAGAAATAAATGCGTTTACTGGCAATTGCTTAACCTTTGAATGGTAATTACAACTTTATATTCTTATAGGATTATTTAACCATTCACAAATATGGCAATGCAGCCAGAAATGATCTCTGGAATACATTATCAGAGGTAAAGTAGAAGAAGCTGAAATATCGAAGTATGTTTTGGGGCAACTGAATTTTGTTTCTAAAACGTTAACACTCACAGTTTGTATTTACTTTGTATAATTCTTCTTTCTTTACATTACTTTGGTGTTCTTATGTGCTCTATAAAGAAGATATACTTAAAATTATTTGAATCACAAATGTTGGTTAAAAATTTCTTGTCTACTTTTGAGAGTGACATTAATTAATTGATTAGTTAATTGAAATAGTATTTCATTAATTGGTAATGTTATAAATGTCTATAATCTATTTAAGTCATTAAACATGCCTCTGCCCTGTCTCCCACAATGGCTCCCCTGTTCTTCCCATCATGATCCCATGTCAATTTCATGGGTTCCTTTTTAAGCTCTCACTCAGTGCTGCCAGAGGGTGAGTTGGTGTAGGAGCATCTGCACGATGTAGAGAAGCATGGGAAGCCATTGGGTGGGGGGGGGAAGGGTACAGGCTTGCAGAAAACTCACTTTCCTTCTCCCACTGATCAGTAATTGCCACTAGCTCCTCTCTTTAGTGTGAGGGTCTGTGATTCTTCTATACAGTCCATGTTGAGATTTTTTTTTTTCTTTTTTGGTTTTTCGAGACAGCTTTTCTCTGTCTAGCCCTGGCTGTCCTGGAACTCACTTTGTAGACCAGGCTGGCCTCAAACTCAGAAATCTGCCTGCTTCTGCCTCCCAAGTGCTGGGATTAAAGGAGTGTGCCACCATGCCTGGCTCTATGTTGAGATTTTAACTAATATAATATTGCACAGGTCTTATACATGAAGCAATACAATACTTTTGAATGATATCTTAATGTGGTATGATAGATTCATGTTAAAAAATTGAAGCTTTTAGAAAATTTTTACTACATTATACTAGACCTATCAGGAACACACACACAAAAAATGCTAAAGTACTTGCTCTAACAATAACTCACATTTTATGTTCTGCTATATAAAATTTTAATTTTAGTAAACCTTAGCTATATATACGGAACATAACCATATAAGACTCTCAAGGCAAAAATTAATTTTACTAGTACATAATGTTAGCTTTACTGATTTTAAATCATTTCTTATTGAAGTGATGGTAAAAATGAGAACAGATTAATGTTAACTATGCTTTCAAGAAGTGTTAATAGATTAATTTATACAATTTTTGTTGCAAAGGCTTTAAAAAGGAATGGAAAATACGTGAACATACAAGAAGTAATGGATCAGTGGACACTCCAGATGGGATATCCTGTTATCACCATCCTGGGAAACACGACGGCAGAAAATAGAATACTCATCACCCAACAGCATTTCATTTATGACATCGGCACTAAAACGAAAGCACTTCAACTTCAAAACAGCAGGTACCACACACATCATGGTCTGTGATTTCTAAATGTTGCTTTACATTATAATAATTTAAATTGTTGAGGAATATTTGCATTTAAGAGTTTTGACAAATAGTTAATTTTTTTTTTTTTTTTTTTTTTTTTTTTTTTTTTTTTTTTTTTTTTTTTTTTTTTTTTTTTTTTTTTTTTTTTTTTTTTTTTTTTTTTTTTTTTTTTTTTTTTTTTTTTTTTTTTTTTTTTTTTGAGAAAGGGTTTCTCTGTGCAGTCCCGGCTGTCCTGGAACTCACCTTGTAGACCAGATTGGCCTCAAACTCAGAAATCTGCCTGCATCTGCCTCCTGGGATTAAAGTGCTGGGATTAAAGGCGTGTGCCACCATGACGGGCTAGTTAACTATTTGTTAAGGAAGTTCTAAAATGCATGTGAACCACTGTTTTAAACCTTTTATTTGCTGTTTCACTGTGATTCTTATTTTGTTGCTCTTTCTTCAAGATTTTAAAAACCATTTAATTCAATTTTTAAATAATTTATTTAATGTGTATGATGTTCTGACTTTGTGTGTCTATGCACCATGTGAATAGCTAGTGTCCAGGGAGATCATTGGATTCCCTAGAACTGGAGTTAAAGATAGCTGTTACATTTGGGTACTGGAATTCAAACCTAGGTATTTGGAAGAGTAGCTCATGCTATTAAACATTGAACCTTCTCTCTATCCCTTCCTCAAGATTTTAACTTTCAATGTAACAGCATTTATTTCAGAAGGCAGAACTTTTAATTAACATGGTGACTTTCAAAAGATAAGATTTGGGTTTCCTTTTTTATGACTATTTCTAGAATTAAATTCAATAGTTAAAACGTGTTGCCCATGAATTAAGTGGAATTGAACAAAATGTGCCTTACAGGACAAATGAGAACTGTAACTAACAATCTAGGAACACTCATTAAACCAAAGTTCTGTAGTTAATAATGTATGAGTTAAAGCAACATAATGCAGACCCTAAAATAGCCATGCTTTAGTGGGGCCATTGGAGGATCAACATATGTTCTTTTCCTCTCAATTAGTGTTTGAGCTCACTGGCTAGATATAAAACACAGAATTGCTTCCTGTTTGGTGGAGTTTTTCCAGAACTGGATCTCAATGTGTAGCCTATCTGGTCCCAGACTCACTATGCATTCCTGGCTAGCCTCGAATTTACAGAGGTCATCTTATCCCATCAATCATATCTGTCTAGAATTATGGTTTATTACTTTAACTTTCTTTTGAAACCCTTATCAGTATTATTCCATGTTTTCTCTTTTGTTCCTTATATTAAAAGATGAGCTACAAAGAGATAAAAGTTTTATTAACCAGTTTCATTTCTTATAAGAAGCTCTAATAAAAGTGGGTTGCAGGGTGGTAGGGGTGGGGAGGGACACAGAGAGAGACAGGGTGAAAATTAACAAACAAAATTGGAGGTTTTGGTTGGATTACTCTGTTCTCTCTTGTTTCTTTGGAAGATAAGGCATCTGATTTTATCATTCATGGATATCCATGAGACCTGGAAACGCAGTTGGCTGTGTCCCCTAAGAGGGCTTGAAATCATTTCCAGGTTAGCTTGTTCCAGGCATGGATATACAGAGCCATGGTTGAGAAATTCTTTGATACTTTCAGAAGGCTATATAGAGATTTTGACTTAGGAAAGCAAAGTCATTATTTTTATTCTCTCTCTCTCTCTCTCTCTCTCTCTCTCTCTCTCTGTGTGTGTGTGTGTGTGTGTGTGTGTGTGTGTGTGTGTGTGTATGTGTGTGTGCATGGCGCATGTGCGTTTGTGTATGCTCATGTGTGCCAAACTGCACATGTGTAGGTTAAAGATCTACCTCGGGTGTCAGTCATTGCTTTTTATATTGTTTGGGGCAGGATCTATACTTCATCATCATGTATGCTGGTCTATATGATCTGGATTCTGTAGTCTCGGCTTTGCCTCGTGTGTTTACATAGGGTGTTACAAGTGTGCACTATAACTTTACGTGAGATATGGGATTTAAACCTAGGTTTTCTCATTCAGTAAACTTGTTACCCACTGAGATTTGTCTCCAGCAATAAAGCAGGGGCTTACTCTAGATATACATTGATGGTGGTATTCAACTCTCTGAATTCTTGCAATACACATTATCCTGCTGCAGTCTCACTGTGGTCAGAGAGGGTGGCAGTGTGTCTGCTGTACTCTTTCTGGTAAATGCAGTACCAAATGCTCCCATTTATTCCCTCCCTCTCAAGGTCCAGCATCAACATTATCAGGCATCAACCTTGACTTTGCTAGGAAGCACTTTGCTGATGAAATGGTAGAGAGAGACTAGTCCAGGTCTCTGAGAGCTGCTATCTTGACATAGTGTCACTGACGTAGAGAAACATACAGGAAACGAAGTATGACAGGATAAATTTTGAACAAAAATAATTTTTGTTCAAAAACATGCATTATTATACTAGCGTTAGCCTGATCTTTTAAAAGAAAAGGTAACATCTGGCTTGTTACATACAAAGACCAGAGAGCTTTATATCTGCTAGAAGCACATGGAGCTCATAAACTCGGGAGCACTTGCCACAGAACATATAAAGGGATCTGAGGCTGATTCAAAGCATCACTTAATCCCAGGAATGATTTTATATTTAAATAAATAATAAAATCTATACTTCAAGTAAACTGTCTTAATTTTATATTATTGATCATTTACTTCCTTGTGACATTCTGGTCAAAGATTCAATATCAATTCTGATTCATATTTGAATTGAGCCTTTTTAACTCTTTACTGCACAATGTATTTCATTGATGTAAATTCATCTATGCCAAAATTTCCAGTAAGTTGTAAATATTTTCCAAGCTGAGTTAATTCTTTGTTTCTTTTTCTGCCTGGAGATATTAGAATATAATTACAACATACTCAAAAGATTTTAATGAAGTCAGTAATTACATTTTTTCATACACAGTCCTTGTATTACAGCATGGAAAGATCCTTATATAACTAAAGATTTCATAAAGTTGGCTGATGTGTGACTTGGCATGACATTTGTTCCAGAATCTTGTTACTTAGACAGTGGGACATTTTTTGTGGCATTTTTAAATACACGAAATCACTACTTTGCAATATTGCATAACGTCTCATATGCCAAGTTGCTTCTTAAAGCTCTGATCTACACAGGATCATGGGCACCAACCCAGGCAGGCTTCTTTTCACTTCTGAGTTGATGGCAGAACTTTATATTGATCTTTCCTTAATATTGAGACTACTTTTATGAAGAATTCTCTCCTCTCAACAATATATGCACACATATATTCACATATATTCTGCCTTTCTCTAATAATTAGCATTAAATGTTTGTACATTGTAAAATGAAAACCATTGAGGAAGACAGGCAGGCCCAGGGGTCTGGACATGCTCATTACACAGTCTACTACTCCAAGCGCTCTCTCCTAAAACTTTTCAATACACCTTTCACTCACACAGTTACTGTGTGTGCACAAAATGTCTTGTTATATTTTGGGTATTGCTTTCTTACAATGTGATTGTTGACGACTACTATTGCTCAAGGTACAATGTGAGGTTAAAATAGCTTTTTTATAATTCTAGAAGGAGACAAAGTGCAGCTGATAGATTGGTGATATATATCTGGCTACTTATTTAAGATTAAGGTGATATCACCTCATCTATGAGTCTAGACCTCTATTTTTTACCCTGTGAAGAAGTAAATGAAATAAAATGTTTCTTTTTAATAGGTGAGATTCATGATTAACCCTCCAGTTGTTGAGTCTTTGACATACAAACAGAGAAATTTCATTTTGGAAACCCGAACATGAAGTGTGTCCTACATAATTCTATATAGCTCTGAATTTTTGTGAAAATGGATCATTTTTATTCTTTATTCTTTGCTGAGTACTTTGGTTTTCCATATTAATCTCTCTGTAAAATATGTGGGTCATGCCTGTCTGATGTATTAGGCAATAAATAAAGACAATGTTAATATGTAAATGTAGGAAACTACTGAATTGTCTATTAGTCTAATGCAGAAAAAGAGTAGAAAACACCTATTTTTAGACTTTAATCAATAAATAGCTTGGCTTGAATTTATAGATTTTAGTTGCATTTATTTCTAAAATGCAAATCTATCTTTCCAAGATAAGTTGCTTTGTAGAAGTTCTTTTGCATTGAAGTTAAAATTTGTAGTCACCAAGTCTACTCAGTGGCATTGGGAAGGTAAGCTTATGTTTTGTATATATTGTTTAGGCCTGAGATTTATTTGCTAATTGATTTCAATGATTTATTGATGGGTTGATTATATTTTTCCCAAAATGAGCAATAAAAACTGCACAGAAGGTATTTAGGCAATGCTTGCTTGCTTTTGTTTTAGTATAGCTAATATGCCAGTTTTTATTCTTTTTTTTAATTTTTTTCCTCTTTATTAGATATTTTCTTCATTTACATTTCACATGTTATCCAGAAATTTTCCCTTACCCTCCCGCGTCCCCGCCCTGCTCCCCTACCCACCCCCTCCCACGTAATGGCCCTGGCATTCCCCTGTTCTGGGGCATATAGAGTCTGTATGACCAATTATTCTTAAAGCTTTCTTTTATTTTCCAGTTACCTGTGGCAGATTCCATTAACCATTGTGGTAGGAAATAGAAGCCATGTGTCTTCAGAAGCAATTATTTGGGTGTCTAACAAATCAGGTAAAATATAAATTCTCTCCCAGGAAACTGTTTGCAGCCAGNATATATATATATATATATATATATATATATATATATATATATATATATATAATTTTCAATTATGAGGAATATTCGAAATATAACTTCCATACTTTTACTACAGAACTCATCAAATACCATACCTCATTAGGCCGCCAGAAAAGATCTTTTTAAAATTCATTGTCTGCTATTAGTTAATTTGCAGAACATTTTGGGCATGTAATTAACTAGTATTGCAAAGACATTTTAAAATCTATTACAAAATCTTTCTGGGAATTGTTTCTCAACGATCTCAGTTGTAATAGACCCATACAAATATTCATGAATAGTAATATCTTCATGATATGGGTATAAGTTTATTAATAGAATGCTTTAAAACAATTGATGCCTGCTTTATTTTAGTCAGGCAGTGTAGAAGATATAGAGATTATTATCATCATATTTTTTATCTATATATTCATTGACTATGACTGTAATCTATCTATAATATTTTTAATAGAATGATAAAAATCAGAACTAATAAAATTAAATGAGATTTATAAATGTCACTATCCAATTTGTCAATAAGGAATAGCTTTGGAAAATGAATTTGATAATCTATGTATGTTATCACTTGATGTTTGCAAAATGTATGTCATTTGTTTATATATTAAGCTTGATGCTACAACTTAATTAGAAAACAACACTAATAAAAGTCATCTACATATGTGGGTCTAAAAGATGTCACAGAGGTTAGAAGTATGTATTGTGCTTACAGAATACACAAGTTTGGTTCTCAGAATATATTTTGCATAGGTCACAGCATCCTGTAACTCCACCTTCATGGATTCAGTGTCTTCTGGTATCTGCATGAACGTATAATCACATGTACATTACCTACACACACACACACACACACACACACACACGCATACTTAAAAATAAACTTCAAAAGTAAAATTATCAAATGTATTTATTTACTTATAAGTGGAGTTTATTCAGTTAAGATGCTTATTTAAGCTCATTGAACATATATTGTTGAATGTACATACAATACATTCCCAAACAAATAACATACTTTCTTTTCTGCAGCTCCATGAACTTTCTCTGAAATTTACCACATTCATGTATGAAAAGCAAGTCTGAACACATACAGGAAAATAACATCACCCTATACCCTACCAGATCACAAATGATCAAGTTAGTATTAACAATAACAGAAACAACAGAAAGTTTACAAACTCATGGAAACAGAGACTCTATATACTGAATGAAAAATTGGTCAAGACATAAATTAGGAAAGAAATTATAAGATTTCTAGAATGGGATAAAAATTAATAAACCACATATCCAAACTTATGAGACATAACAAAGGCAGTTCTAAGAGACAAGTTTATAGCAGTGAGTGGCTATATTAAAAAATATACATATCTCATAAGAGTAACTTAACAGCACACTTGAAAGATCTAGAGCAAAGAGAAGAAATTACAACCTAAAGGATTAGAAGGCAAGAAATAATGAAACGTGGCACTGAAATCAAGAAAACAGAAACAAACAAAAAGTACAAAGAATTAATAAAACAAAGAATTGATTCTTTGAGAAATTCACCAAGAATGACAAACCCTTATCCAAATTAATTAAGGTATTCAGAAAATATCTAAATTAACAAAATTAGATATAAAAAGAAGATATAACAACAGATAGCAAGGACGTCCACAGAAACACAAAAACAAACTTTAAAATCTGTTGTCAAGCAAATTAGAAAGTCTAAAATAAATGAATAATTGTTTAAATAAATCCCACCTATCAATGTTAAATCAAATTAAGCAGTTAAAATAGAACTATGAATCCCAATGAAATATAAGCAGGAATTAAAAGTCTTCAAGGAAAAAATAAATAAAAGAGCCCAGGAACAGATGGTTTTCGTACAGAATTCTACCATTGTGTCAATGAACAGTTAATTTGAATACTCTTCAAATGATACCACAAATTAGAAACAGGAGCATTGTACAACTTTTACAAGATCACAAAATATACCTAAGCCATGTAGAGAACAAAGAGAAGTACATATCAATTTCTCTTGTGAACATAGATACAAGAATTCTCAAGAAAATATTTGCAAACTGAATCCAAGAACACATCCAAGACATTATCCACCATGACCAAGTAGACTTAATTCCAGAGATGCAGGGATAGTTGAACATAACAAAAATGGGGCAAGTGTAATCCACTATATAAACACACTGGAAAACCAAAACCACATGATCATCTCATTAGATTAAGAAAAGTCTTTTGACAAAATTTTTTAAATAAAAGTCCCAGAGAGACTAGGAATAAAAGCAGTGCCTTAGTTAGATTTTTCCATTACTGTGAAGAGGTACCATGACCAAGGCAACTCTTTTTTTTTCTTTTTTTTTTTTTCACCTTTTATTAGATATTTTCTTCATTTACATTTCAAGTGTTATCCAGAAAGTTTCCTATACCCTCCCCCCTCCCGGCCCTGCTTCCCTATCCACCCGCTCCCACATCTTGGCCCTGGCATTCCCCTGTACTGGGGCATATAAAGTCTGCATGACCAAGGGGCCTCTCTTCCCACTGATGGCCAAGTAGGCCATCCTCTTCTATATATGCAGCTAGAGACATGAGCTCAGGGGGTACTAGTTAGTTCATGGTTATTCTTCCACCTATAGGGTTGAAGACCCCTTCAGCTCCTTGGGTACTTTCTCTAGCTCCTTCTTCCTTGGGAACCCTGTGTTCCATCTAATAGCTGACCATGAGCTTCCACCTCCATGTTTGCCAGGCATTGGTAAAGTCTCCCACGAGACAGCTATATCCTGGCCCTTTCATCACCATCTTGCTGGCATATGCTGTAGTGTCTATGTTTGGTGGCTGATTGTGGGATGGATCCCTGGCATCCGTAGTCGTTGGGTCCATCCTTTGGATTCAGCTTTACACATGATCTCTTTAACTCTTTCAATGTGTGCTTTGTTCTTAATTCTAGGAAGGGGTGACGTGTCCATATTTTGATCTTCCTTATTCTTGAGTATCATGTGTTTAGTAAATTGTATCTTGGGTAGTCTAGGTTTCTGGGCTAATATCCACATATCAGTGAGTACATGTTATGTGAGTTCCTTTGTGAATGGGTTACTTCACTCAGGATGATGGCCTCCAGATCCATCCATTTCATATATTTATTGTTTTTAATAGCTGAGCAGTACTCCATTGTGTAAATATACCAAAATTTTTGTATCCATTCCTCTGTTGAGGGACATCTGGGTTCTTTCCAGTTTCTGGCTATTATGAATAAGGCTGCTATGAACATAGTGGAACATGTGTCCTTGTTACCAGATGGAATATCTTCTGGATATATGCCCAGTAGAGGTATTGCAGGATCTTCCGGTAGTACTATGTCCAATTTTCTGAGGAACCGCCAGACTGATTTCCAGAATGGTTGAACCAGCTTGCATTCCCACCAACAATGGAGGAGTGTTCCCCTTTCTCCACATTCACGCCAGCATCTGTTGTCACCTGAATTTTACTCTTATAAACAAAAACATTTAATTTGGGCTGGCTTACTTGTTCCTAGGTTCAGTCCATTATCATCATGGTAGGAAGCAAGGCAGTGTCCATGCTGTAGGAACTGAGAGTTCTACATCTTGATCTGAAGGCTGCTAGGAGAAGCCTGGCTTCCAGGAAACTAGAAGGAATGACTCAAAGCACACCTCCACAGTGACATACTTCCTTCAACAAGGCCACACCTCCTACTAGTGCCACTCTCTGGGACAAGCATACTCAAACCACCACATTTTACTCCCTGGTCCCCACAGGCTGGTTCAATGTAAGTCTATGGGGGCCATACCTAGCCATAGCATGATGCAAAATACATTTCATCCAACTTCAAAAATCTCAGTTTATAACAGTCCCAACAGTGTTAAGTCCAAAGTCTCTTCTGAGATCCATCCAATCACTTAGCAGCAATCTCCTCTAAAGTCAAAAAGCAGATGGCATACCTCCAACACCACAGGACCACAGGATATACATTTCCATTCTGAAATGTCATAGTGAGGAAATAAGGGGCCAAAGCAACCCCCCCCAAAAAAAATCTGGGTAAAGGACAAACTCTGCACCTCTATGCATCATGATATAAAAGCTCTCTTCAGATCTCTGACTCCTTTCAGCTTTGTTGACTACAAGAAACTTTTCTCTGGGGCTGTTTCCACTCCTCTAGCAGCTTTCATCAGCAGGTATTCTATGGCTCTGATATCTCTAGCAATTTTGGGTATCCAAGGGAATGTAAATTTATACCTTCTTGGTACAATGTCTGGGATCCACACATGATTTTCTCCAAAGGGCTTGGGTCATTTCTCCAGCTTTTCCCTTTGTAGCACTCTAGGCTCTGATTTACTTCACTCTACTTCTGCTGCTATTCTTGGTGATCATCCCATTGTATTGGCATCTCTAAGTCTCTGGAGTCTTCTGCTATAATCAGGCTTCACTAGAAGCCTCTCATAGGCTCTCTTCATGGTGCCAAGCCTCAACTTTTTTGCATGACTCCTTCAGTGCTGAGCAGTCCAACTGAGGCTGCACCTTCACGAATGGCCTTCCATGGCCTCTCACAGAACTAAACCTCTGCCGCTCTCCATAACCCCTTCATGCCTTCAAAACCAGTACCAACTGGTGATTCTTATACCTTACCAAGGCCAGCTGCCTCCTGAGGTACAACCTTGGCTATCTCTGGAGCACAGCTTCTTTGTGCTCTCAGAAAACACTCCATAGAAGATTTCACCTCAGAGATGCTGGTCTCTTCTTAATCACAGCTAATTTATTAGCTCCAGATATCAATAGCAATTGTCCCATTACTCTCCTATATTTTTGACTCTAAAGCCAGTATCATGTGGTTGAAGTAGCTGCTTGATGGTACTGGAACTTGCCCTCCTTCTATTACATCATCACCAGCTTTCTGTTTTCAAACTCCTCCACTGTTTAAGGTTGGTTGTCCTGGAATTTGCTCTGTAAACTGACCTTGAACTCAGAGATTTGCATGCCTCTGTCTCCTGAGGTCTGGGACTAGAGGCATGTACCACTATACCTGGACCTAAGGTGTCCTCTACTTGGAACTTTCTCTGTACCCGGGTGATCTTGAACTCAGAGATCTGGTCTTCTTGGTCTTTTTGAATTAAAGGTGCCATCATTCCTGGACCTTAGCTTTTCATGGCCACTTTTTTCAGAAGTATGCATCATCCATTTCTGGATTGTAGCTCATTCCAGGTTAATACTCCAAGTGAAAACAATAACCAGATAATAATAACACATGACATGATAAAACTATTCCTTGTTCCACAGCAAATGCAAAAGCAAAGAGGTTACCTGAATGGAATCTTGCCCCACACTCACCACTACCTTGATATGTTTATCTCCTTGAACACAGGATTTAGCTCCATTTCACTACCTGGCACCCTTTTACTCTTTGAACCATAAATTTTGTATTATTTCTTTTTTTCTTTTTTTGTTATATTTCATCACAATGCTCTCCATGAGAGTAAACCACTGCACAGAGTCTAAAATGGGTTGTTTTGAGACTTTCTTTTTCAATGCAACTAATTTGACTCTCTTCACCTGAGGTTCAGGCAGACTCTTCTGGTAAGAGCAAAAGGTGGCCACATTCTATACCAAAATATCACAAGAATAGTCTCTTGACTACATACAAAAATTCTTCTCTTCTGAAACCTTTAGAGCCAGGCTTCCACAGTTCAAATCACCCTCAGCTACAAAGTCTTCCTTATTGCTACTAGGATAGACCATTAAGTCCCACTTAAAGCATTCAGCTATTTTCCAAAACCAAACTTCTATAAAGCAAAATTCACATTCTTCCAAACAAAACCATGGTCAGGCATATCACAGCAATATCCTAGTCTCTTTTACCAACTTCTGCCTTAGTTTTTACATTGCTGTGAAGAGACATCATGACCAAGGCAACATTTAATGGTTCTGCTTACTGGTTCCGAGTTTCAGTTCATCATTACCGGGATGGGAAGTATAGCAGTGTCCAGCCAGGCATGGCGCTATAGGAGCTGAGAGTTCTACATCTTGTTCTTTAGACTAGGAGAAGAATGGCTTCAAGGCAGCTAAAAGGAAGGACTCAGCCCATCCCAAGTGACATACTTCCTCAACCAAGGTCATACCTCCTAATAGTGCCACTCACTGGGCCAAGCATATTCAAACTACCACAAGTGGTATACCTCAACGCGTCTATATAAATGACTTACAGCCAAGGTCATAATCAACTTCAAATTCATATTTAGCTGAATTCAAAGTTTTACTATTCTTTAATTATTAAAATGGATAACATTTGCAGAAAACTACCACCAATAGATGAAGAGTTGTTGAGTCTACTCCCAATGCATACATCAAGAAAACATCCCCCACACCTAAGGCTCAAGAAACACGCACCTTCTATCCATCGTTTTCATATTCTAGGTCTTGTATACCTCAAACGACCCTCTACCACGTAGGACCCTTATGTCTACAAGAAGTGTATTCCAGAGTGACCGTACTGACGGATACGCACGCGACTAGTTCCTGTTGTTATCTGTACGATAATACCCAACCTTTCTTGGGTCCTCCGACGTTAGAACGTATTTCTTGAACAAGCAACTACGAAATGCTGAGAGCAGAGGCTATCATCTTCCCTATGGAAGTTCACACTAATTGGATTCTTGATAATAAATTATCTGCCCTGAGTTCATATATACAAGTGACATTTTACAGACTGAGCAGATTATGAATTTAGGAATATAGTCAAGAATATAATGTATATTTCCATTTATGTGTGTAATGGCATTTAGTGTAAAAGAGGCCATGCATTTTAAAGAGAGTGAGGAGGGGTATATGAGAGACTCTAGGAAAGGAAATGGATGGGGAAATAATGTAATTACACAATAATCTCAAAAACTAAAAGAAATAATTTTTAAAAGTTTTGAATATTTGAAGGCAATCAGGATTACTTAGGGAAAACATTATCTCCAACACTTAAGATTTAATTTTCCCAGTCCAGACATGATTATTTAAAGCCTCTTTCTATTATGTTACTTTAGCTTGTCAAAAATATCTTCTACAAAAAGAAACTTTCTGATGAAAATGGGAGACGCATAAATTCATGGGTATAAGAATAAGCATTTGGAAGGCAGTTTGACAACATGTCATGTAGTAAAACCACAGTAGGTTCTCCCTAGACCCTGTGACCACATCAGACTTAGAGTATAAATATAGGGTTGAGTATCAATTTGACTTCAATTACATTTTGTTATTTCGCTGATTTTTGAAAAATTCTAGCCTCTAATATACGTTGGATTAATTAGTCTGTGTCAAACAACCTTTCCCCGTGTACTCTTTACTTAAGAGTAATTTATACATTCCTCTCCTAAAGGATTACATGCATGTTTCATTTCTTCTAACGTGTTTATAAAATCTTGATTAAATAGTTATGGTTTTTGAGTCATAGAAATTAAAACATACAAGAATGCTTTCTTTTCTAGTGTTTTTTTTTCATCTGCACCCCAAACTGTGTCTGTGTGTGAATGCAAATATTAATTCAACTTCACTGTGCAAATTCTGTCATGAATAAATCTTGAAGTTCAACAGAAAAATTATTACAACTGTGAATGATGTTTGTCTTGTGAAAGCCATGATGATAGGTGACTGTACACAAGTGAAGGTAGCCTTATGCCACATTTGAAAGAGTTAAATATGTATGAAGTTATATTTCCTAGCCTTTGTTAACTGAAGTACCTCATGAACAGAAGTTCAGATTTTTCCTTTATGAAGTAAGCAGTGTTTTTGTTTCTAATTCTATGTGGAACTGTTGGAGTCTTGAGCAAATCAGGTCCCTTTGTTTTATCATTATTGATGGTTTTGCAAAGTCTGTTAGTTATTTGCACTTTTAGGAAAAACATGAGAAAAAGCCAAATACAAGAATGACTTTCAAATAAATAAGCACTTTTTTTTTTTTAATCACTTTCTCTCTGGTTAGCTAATAGGATATAGGTCTAAAGACCTCTTTTGTTCTAGCTGCAAATACACACATACAATCTAATTAACAGCCATGTGAACGTAGTGGGATAATTCTAGATGACATTTATTTCAAGTATAGAAACTGTGTATAGAATAAAGAGTTGTGTCAAAAACAAAATTGCTAATTATGAAAAATTCACTAATTGATGTAATATCGAGTAACAAAATAAACACTTTCTTTGCAGTTTTAAAGGAGGGGATTAATTAAAGAGCAGGTTTCAATGACATTTTAGGGCGATATTTACTTCACATTCTTAGTAGTGCCGTTTCTGGTTTTGAAAAGACTATTCCTTTTTAGCACTAAAAAAATTAAAACTCTCCTTACTGTCAAATGCTACTTGCAGAACATCACAGAATAACGTACTTAGACAAAGGAAGCTGGATCCTTGGCAACATCAACCAAACCGGCTACTTTAGAGTCAACTACGACCTAAGGAACTGGAGATTACTTCTGGATCAGTTAATCAGGAACCACGAGGTACATCCTTGATCTACTTCATCAGTTGTCTGTTGTGCAGGGTGAACACCTGTCGTTTTAACGATCAGAATTACCCCCCTCATCCTTTCTTCTTTCCTAACTGGACTCACAGGTACTTTCTGTCAGTAACCGTGCGGCTTTGATCGATGATGCCTTCAGCCTGGCCAGGTATGTTTTACTTCTCGAGAGGTGTTATTTTAGGTACTGACATTCTAAAAAGTGTAATAGAATTTGAGACATAATAGATGAGTACAAATGTACAATAGGAGAAAGAATACTATAAAAACAAACATAGACTCAATATAAGTCACCGGAGTTTGAGATTCAGTTATTATCGGTACCCTATAAAGGTTCTGTCGTCTTCGAAATAGTTAAAACGAGCAAGTTTAGTTCAAAACTCTGGAGATTCTTAGAGTCTCTTCACTAATGAACTCTACACAATGGTCATTGCTTCCACACACAACTTTTGATAGAAAATACCTTCAAGAGTTAGCAATATTATTCCTCACAAATCCCAGGGTAATTTTAACTTTAAAGCTGTATTTGAATATTATTCATTTGTGAAAAGCTTTTGCTGAGAGACAGCAACAAATATTCCACAGCATATCAATCAGGTCCCAAAAGATTTGATTGCATTAATTATTAAGTGACTTTCATAATAAGGCTTATAATGTTCTTTTTTCTTTCTTTCTTTTGGTTGCTCAAGACAGGGTTTCTCTGTGTAGCCCTGGCTGTCCTCAAACTTGATGTGTTGACCAGGCTGTTCTGAGCTCACAGAGATTCATCTACTTCTGCTTCCTAAGTGCTGGGATTAAAGGCATGCTCCACTGAGATTTTTCTGTGCTTTATCATAGATTGCTAAATTTTTCCTAATCTGTGATTTGTTTATTTATTAATTATTTATGTTTGTCCACATGTGACCTCAAGGCTTAGATTAGAAGTAGGGATCAGTTCATTCTTGAGACCTGAAACTGCTTTTACAGTTTTTGTGCCCTATCAAATTTCAATTCTTTACATATGTTAAAAACACTTCTTTCCCTGTATCATTCCAATCCATCAAATGATGAGCTTACATGGAGGGCACTTGATAATTATTTTGATTGAAGCATAACTGAACTATCAAGCAACTTAAGAGATTGTTGTGACTGTGTGTGTGTGTGTGTGTGTGTGTGTGTGTGTGTGTGTGTGTGTTTGTAAATAGGCAATATCCAAAGGGAGTTCACAGGACAAATTCGAAATTCTGTTGTATTCACATAAAGGACAAAAAAAAAAAAAATCTACTCTGACTTTGCCCTTCATTATTACCACAGAGCATCACAGGGCCATCACTGTTGTCCTTTCTTATTTGGTTCACCATGAGGTGGCACAATGTGCAGCAGAGAGAACCATATCACTCAATGAGAACCTCCAAGAATGACTGATCCTCAGGATCTACAGTGGAGAAACAAAACCGAAGTAGGATATTGTCCCCTGACCCCCTCACGAGTGCCATGGTACATGTCATATGGTACATGGTACTTACATCTCAGATCACAAACACAAGTAATAAAATGAATAAATAAATAAACAAACAAATAAATAAATAGTGTACTAATTAAGCTAAGCCCTTGAGCAAAGGTGAGAACCCTTCCATGATGCTACACCATCTTACTATGGGAAAGCTTAGAAGCAGTAGAGATGGACAGAGACCTATAGAAACAGTGATATATGAAGATAAAGGTCAAAATGTAGCTTTGGCTCTGCAGAAAATAATGAAGCTCTGAGAGAAAATATGAGGTACTGAAGTTTGGAGAGATCAGTGAATCATAGAGAGTTTGCTTATGGTAGCTGTGATACGTCCCTTAGATGGGATCAGAAAGAGAAAAATCTTGAACACAAAGAATAGAGGGTTAGCAGCAACAACAACAACAACAAAAACCTTGTGCTAACAATTAATTATTAAATCAGAAATAAATGTAAACACCTTCCCACTCAGCATAAAATATGAACATCTCTCCTTTTAATGACAGAGTTGCTCTCGGACCCCCACATGCACCTAAATGTATGGATGTCCATGTCTTATATACTACTTACATATACTACTTATTACTTACTTAGAAAATACAAATACTATACAGACAATTGTGTATAGAATAATAAACAGGAAAGTATATTTCTTTTTTATTAGATATTTTCTTCATTTACATTTCAAATGCTATCCCGAAAGTCCCCTATATTTCTGAAGACTTTAAAACTTTAAAATATATAATCATTATTTCTGTAAAAGATGAAACATCCCTAAAATATTAAATTCATATTTTCAATCAGTAGTTCATGAAGTGTTTCATTCACAGAGTGAAAATAATAAGTAGAGAATAAGATTTATTCCTGCAAATACGCTCTCTACTTGGACTTAAAGGTTGCTTTTATTTAAGTATTCAAATAAATATTTCATATTTTAAAACTCTGTTTATATGTTTCCTTCAAACACATTGGAAAATCAGGTAATCCTTGGCCACTTTGAAGATAACAGGTGGAACAAGAACAAGTATTCAACAAACACAAGCAGGAAGCAGGTCACAGACAAAGCTGAGACTTTGGTGAATGACCTCTTTTGTAAATGAATTCAGTTCCTATGCTCATCATGGCTGCTTGTCCTGGGAGTTAAGGGTGATTAAGTCACTTAGCTATGCTTGGACAGATTCTAAGTGTGTGTGTGTGTGTGTGTGTGTGTGTGTGTGTGTGTGTGTGTGTGTGTGGTGTGTAGGGAACGGATTGTTTAGTATCCCAGCAATGATACATAAGAGATCATGAATTCCAATCCAGGTGAATGTATGCAGTTTATGGAATCCCTGTCTGTCTAATCTTCCTTATCTATTTGAATTATTATTCACTGAAATTGTAAGTGAACGAGTAGAAATATTTTGTCTCTGGCCATCAGTATAGGCTTGTCTGCGTTTCCCTGGACACTACGGATGTGCAGGTCTTCACAGGGTACTTTCCTGATTCCTCCTTGTTCTTGCAAGATTCAGAGGAGAGTGTCTGCTGTCCTGTTTGTGGTTATTGTTGCTTAATTTAATGTCTGGTACAGAATTTCACTAATATTTGTGTAGTCATAAATTTACTAATCTGGAAATATTCATGTCACCATTTTTGTGACATCTATTATTCAACTTTGATGATTTTTAGCTATATTGAAACATGACCAGTGTTGTTATGCATTTTTGCAATCCCAGAACTTGAGAGCTTGAAGCTGGAGGATAACAATGAGTTTGAGGTTGGTCTGGAATACACAGTGAGTTCCAGGCCAATCTGAGATACAGAATAGTAGCCCTGTCTTTCAAAAAAAAAAAAAGCAAAATACATGCTCTTGCACATTCTAATGTAAATAATTTTGAACAAAAAAGAAAAAGTGTTAAGACGTAATTTTACTTCATTTACCACCTACTGTTGCTTTATCGTCCTCAGAGGTAAAATTTGGAATATTTGACATATGTTATACCAGACATTTTTCCTTTCTACACCTTTATGCTGTTAAATTTTAAAACCATGAAGAAGATTTATTCTATCCCCTGAGTTATTTATGAAAATAAATTCTGGGAGCTTTCAATAATTTCAGAATCCTTATGATGCAGCCTCTGGTGAGGACCCTGGACTAATTTTCTGTTGCGCTTATTTGGAGTTTTATAGTGTTGATTCCTATAAGTGGAATTTGAGGCTGGCAAGGCATATATTTGGGGGAAAAGGCAAAAAATATATCACAAAGTTTTTCTCAGTCAAATTCCATTGTCAACACCATGTAAAGTCCAATTTTCTCAAATTCTCCATTATGGCAAATGTGTAATTATTTAAAAATTGACAACTTGCTAGTTCAAACTTATTTAGAAATTAATTCACAGTTTAAAAAGTTGTGCTTTTTGTTTCTTACACATCTACTATCTGTATCTTCCTTTCTACGAATTATCACTTAGTACAAAAAAGAAATTGCAATCATTAAGAATCAAGCAAAAGTATTTTTGTTTGTATACTTTGTATTTGTTTTGAGTATTATTCCTTTTAGTAGCATCTGTTTGGAAAATTTTCTCCACCACTGCACTAAATGTTTGCACTTTATGGTATTTCATCATTAAAAGTCCTTTTCTTTAATTCATAAAGTAAAATAATATGATTTTCTATATATTACATTTGTTTTTCCATTATCTTCCCACTTACATTTTCCTTAATCATTTTGCATGTATTGGATGAAAGGAGACATAATTTTCTTTAAAGTTACTTAATATTTTTAATAACTACTCCATCTTTATTTACTTAAAAATATTTTCTTTTTCCTGTCTGAAACATCTTTCACCTTCTTAAAAATGGTCAATGGTCAACGCCTGTGTTACAACAGAAACCTGAAACAGAGAACAGGCATGTCAGGCAGAAGATGGAAAAGAGCTAACAAAAACCACTTTGCAAGACATTCTATTAAAAAAAGAAATGAAATTGGGATATTTGAGTAGAGAAATTGTGTAATATTTTCTGCAGTATGTGCCTTTAATTAAAAAGAAAAAAGACACTGTTTCCAAAATCCATAATGCTAGAAGTATAGGGACTAGAACAAAGAAGAGGAAAGAATATACCACATGTGGAAAGTTTACATAATAAAATAAATATCTATCTAATCACTTATAAATCATTATATATATTTCTTGCCTTCCCCCCCCCAAATATATGCCTTTCCAGCCTCAAATTCCACTTATAGGAATCAACGCTATAAAACTCCAAATAAGTACGACAGAAAATTAGTCCAGTTTGATTTCATTTCCATCATCACATTGATCTTTTATTTATTGACACAACATCGCTTCATTTAGTTTAGATTTATAATTGTGCATAATAAAAAACTTTTCTCCTTCAAAAGCTTACATTTTATATAAATTTGGACTCATCTGGTGAATTCCATAAAGCACAGCAACAGATATACACTGACTTATAAGTGATTAGAAGAGATTTATTTTATTAGGTAAACTTTCCACAGGTCCCTGTGCTTTTAACATTATGGATTTTGGCAAGGGTGTCTTCTATCTTTCTTTTTAATTAAAGGCACATAACTGCAGAAAATATTATACCATTTCTCTACTCTAACATCCCAATTTCATTTCTTTTTTTTTAATAGAATGTCTTGCAAAGTGGTTTTTGTTAGCTCTTTTCCATCTTCTGCCTGACACACTTGTTCTCTGTTTCAGGTTTCTTTTGTAACACAGGTGTTGATCATTTCTTCAGTTAATGTAGTAAATAGTAGCACGATCTTGAAAAGGTAAAACTGCTCTGGGAACCAACAGGATGTAATGGCTTTCCCTACTTTCAGATACTCGTTTACGTATGGCGTGCTGCCCTTTCTTAATGGAACTGGAAAAGGACAAGCTTAGAAAACTCTGCAAAAAACACCCAGTCTGGCTGGACTTTAGCTTTGACCTTCCACCTCAGCTTTTTTTTTTTTTTTCAACTTTTATTAGATATTTTCTTCATTTACATTTCAAGTGTTATCCAGAAAGTTCCCTATACCCTCCCCCTTCCCGGCCCTGCTCCCCTACCCACCCGCTCCCACTTCTTGGCCCTGGCGTTCCCCTGTACTGGGGCATATAAAGTCTGTATGACCAAGGGGCCTTTCTTCCCACTGATGGCCAACTAGGCCATCCTCTTCTATATATGCAGCTAGAGACATGAGCTCAGGGGGTACTAGTTAGTTCATGGTTATTCTTCCACCTAGAGGGTTGAAGACCCCTTCAGCTCCTTGGGTACTTTCTCTAGATCCTTCTTCCTTGGGAACCCTGTGTTCCATCTAATAGCTGACTGTGAGCTTCCACCTCCATGTTTGCCAGGCATTGGTATAGTCTCCCATGAGACAGCTATATCCTGGCCCTTTCAGCACCATCTTGCTGGCATATGCTATAGTGTCTATGTTTGGTGGCTGATTGTGGGATGGATCCCTGGCATCCGTAGTCATTGGGTCCACCCTTTGGATTCAGCTTCACACATGATCTCTTTAACTCTTTCAATGTGTGCTTTGTTCTTAATTCTAGGAAGGGGTGACGTGTCCACATTTTGATCTTCCTTCTTCTTGAGTATCATGGGTTTAGTAAATTGTATCTTGGGTAGTCTAGGTTTCTGGGCTAATATCCACATATCAGTGAGTATATGTTATGTGAGTTCTTTTGTGAATGGGTTACTTCACTCAGGATGATGGCCTCCAGATTCATCCATTTGCCTAGGAATTTCATATATTTATTGTTTTTAATAGCTGAGTAGTACTCCATTGTGTAAATATACCAAATTTTTTGTATCCATTCCTCTGTTGAGGGACATCTGGGTTCTTTCCAGTTTCTGGCTATTATGAATAAGGCTGCTATGAACATAGTGGAACATGTGTCCTTGTTACCAGATGGAATATCTTCTGGATATATGCCCAGTAGAAGTATTGCAGGATCTTCTGGTAGTACTATGTCCAATTTTCTGAGGAACCACCAGACTGATTTCCAGAGTGGTTGAACCAGTTTGCATTCCCACCAACAATGGAGGAGTGTTCCCCTTTCTCCACATCCACGCCAGCATCTGTTGTCACCTGAATTTTTGATCTTAGCCATTCTTACTGGTGTGAGGTGGAATCTCAGGGTTGTTTTGATCTGCATTTCCCTGATGATTAAGGATGTTGAACATTTATTCAAGTGCTTCTCAGCCATTCGGTATTCCTCAGTTGAGAATTCTTTGTTTAACTCTGTGCCCCACTTTTTAATGGGGATATTTGATTTTCTGGTGTCTACCTTCTTGAGTTCTTTATATATATTGGATATCAGTCCCCTATCTGATTTAGGATTGGTAAAGATCCTTTCCCAATCCGTTTTTGAGATGACAAAAACCCCTCAGGTGTGCAGGGATTTGAAAAGCCTGAACAAGGATCTCGAATCCCCCTGAATCCCTCTGCTATCCACCGCTTTGTGAATTCAGATTGCACAAGTTTGTCTTTTTGGTGTAAATATTTTTCACAGCTACGCTTAAATTGTGATAGAGCATTCATTCATTCATTCATTCATTCATAGATAGAATTACTCTGTAATAGCTCTGGCTGTTCTGGAACTCACTTTATAGACAAGGCTAACCATGAACCCACAGATATCTACCTACCTCTGCCTCCAAAGGGCTGGAAGGAAAGGTGTGTGAGCCCATACCTGGGTAGGGTCATAAATAATGACAAGCTACATGCGGTTTATTGCATTTACTTGCCACTGAGAGAAGAGTAGTCCCCCAGCTCCTTCAGTAGACTCTTTTGAAGGAAGCATTCATGTAAGCTTATACTGTTAGGAATTTTCTTTTAATCCACTGGTTTGTGTGTGCAAATGAATTAAAAATTTATAAATCTTAGAATTGATAAAATTGTTGATTGCAAAACAAGGTTTGTTGTTGGCTATATGTTTCCAGTCCTCTTCACTGAATAAAAGTTACTGAAATTACTTTACCAGTATTCCCCCAGCCTTCTGCCTAGTGGAGACTTTTGCATGCTATGATCAGTGTGTCTGAGTGAATCTTTTCTTTTCCTGAGCTTCGTGGTCATCCCCAAAAGATCACATCTTTCACATCCCCAGGCTGGGGACTCTAATTATCTATTTGTCATCTGCAGCTGCAAATGTACATCTTGAGACACAGGAGAGAATCGCCTTGAAGTCTGCTTGTTTCAGACCTTTCTGCATGCAATTATAAAAAAAAAAAAACAAAAACAAAAACAAACTATATCCAAAGGGTCTCTAAATTAGGCTTAGTTTTTGCAACACTTCACCACAGATAAATGTTAAAAATAATCTGAAAGCATTTTCAGGACATTTTACTGTAACGAGCTCAGAATCGTCCACTTTCTATTCTAACACAGTAGAAAGTTAGACTGTATTTCTGGAATTTTCCAGCAACTCTGTTCTATTCTTCCAGGCAAATGTTGGTTAGCTCAAGGTTAGAGAATTGGTTAGCATATTCCTTTGAGCTGTCTGTAGAAACTTGCCGAGGGTGGAGCCACTGATGTTGTCCTTGGGATAAGGAATTATGAGTGGTATTGTACCTGGTACTTCTGAGAAAGAGCCATCTCCAGAGGTATAAGGGTGGGTGGCAGAGTGGCTCTTGAGGATGGTATCTTTCTCATAGATTTTTTTTTTTTATATCACGTTGTATTAAATCAGAAGCAAATTTGTAACCTTCCCACGCCAAATTTGTGTTTCAGCTCTGTAGGAGAGAATGTTTTAATATTAATATCTAATGCCTGCAAGTGTTGAGTAGAAAGCAGAAGTGAGGGGTTTTGACATCCCTTCTAGATTTGATTCATTTTTATAGCAAACAACTTGTTCTCAAGCTAAAAAAAAAAATTGGGTAGATGTCTGGTAGGTCACATTATTTTTCATTTAAGCATACTTTTGTGATAATCAGTAGTCTGTGTTTCCAAACTGTACTACAATTATATTTGAATAAGTCTGTGTATTTGTATTCTTCAGTAGCTCATGAATTAAAAGTTATATTATAATTTTATATCACATCCGTTCTCTAGCTATTCCCTGGGTAGTTGTACTCCCTGGATTTACATGACACAAATTCTCAATTTCACTGATTCTCTAAGTGTTTTGAAACCTAATCCTGGTACTTCATAGGTTTCATAGAGTCTTTTGGAAATTCTCAAGAATTTGAAATACCTATCTTTTCTTATGTGATTTATTTAGATATATCTGCCCCAAATGATCATCCATAGCACATTTACTTGAACAGATTTGTAAGATGATATCTTAAAGATGAATTTTAGTAGAAAAGAAAGGTCAGTTTTGTCTAGCCAAGCTTCTTGAGATGGGAATTTTTAATTAGTCCTTTTGTAGTTTTTAAAGATTATAATATAATCACATTGTTTTCTCTTTCTATTTCCTATCTTCAAACACTCCCATTTACACCTCTTTCAAATTAATGAAATTTGTGTGTGTGTGTGTGTGCGTGTGTGTGTGTGTGTGTGTGTGTGTGTGTGTGTGTGTGTCTAAACACATAAATCCAGCCTGTTCAGTCAGTACAAGTTTACTTGTTTGTATATGTCTTTGGGACTCACCACTTGATATTGGATAACCGATCGGTGTCCTCTTTGCTGAGGAAGGATATTTCTCCAGTCTTCAGCATTCTTTAATTGCCTGTAGGTTTTGGTGGTGGTGGTGGGATTAAGCATTCTGAGCTTTCCTCCATGTACTTTAGCATGTCTTTGGGGTCCACTTGATTCAGGTAATGATTAGGCTTTATGGGTATAGTTTCTGACATTCCTAGATGACACAATCTCACTGTTGTTCCTATGGCTTTTACACTCCTTCTTCATTCTCTTATGCAATGATCACTGAGCCTTATGTGGAGGAGTTGTGTATCCACTGGGACTGTGCTCCACAACTCTGCATTTTGGTCAGTTGTGGTTTTCTGTAATGCCTTTTTCTGTTGCAAAGAGAACTTTCTTCATGAAAGGTGAGAACTACATGTATCTGCGGGTGTAGGAACAACTATTTACAATGTAACGAGGGATTGCAGGTTTTTAATAAAGTGGTCATTGTAGGTTCTCTTTCCATGACTTCAGGGAAGATCCATGACTTCACTATCCCTGAGTAGTTGGCTAGGTTCCCAATACCAGGCATTGTTGAATTGTTGAATGGGTCTGGTGTTCAGTTAGAGAGCTGTTGGTTATTGTTAAAGTATCCACACCACTATTACAATCCTTGCTTTACTGTGTTATGCTGGTAGTTATTGTTCATAGGTATCAGACATAGGTAGGACTGTTGGTTGCTTTCTTCATTTGGAAGCTTGCACGGTATTTTTGGTACCATGAAATCTAGTCTTCAGGGAGGAAGTTTTCAGTTCAATTCCAGCCCAGGGTCCCCTGGATGCTGTGCCTGAAGTACATGGTGTCCTCAGCAATAGGGACTCACCTTCTACCTCTCCCACCTTTGACAGCATTTGTCAGTTTCTTCTAGTTCTGTGGATCGCTATTAGCAACTGATTGTATTGGTGTTCATGGCTTAATAGAGACACATTAATGGCAAATCTTGGTGTCTCTTGATATCCACCTAGAGAGAGCTGCTCAGTTGCATTAGCTTCCATGGTGGTGCTATGGAGACTTAGGGCATGATCTCATGTGATCTTAAATTTCACCTTCTCTCATACTTCTCACTGCACTGCTTTTATTACTATGAATTCACATATTATAAAGTTATGTATATCTTCAAAAATTAACCCATAAATGACTGTCATCTTGCTTTGCAGATTTGCCAGAGATCATGATTGTTTGGTTGTTAAAATTGGGTTACTGTACTGAATAATCTATACTCCCTCCACCCAATCTCATTTGAAAACAAATAAATTAAGATTATAATATAAAGTGTTTGAGCTCAATTTTTTTTTTACATCTTTATTAAAAGTTAAGACTACAAACTGATCCATCAGAATACCAGAATTCCATGGGTAGTCAGTATACTTCAGGTAGATTATATAGCAACTAAAATATAATTGTTAGATTACAAAATAAATACATGTGATAATAAATATGTGACAAACAACCCAGGAACTCAGCTTTTATCTACCATGGAAATAATAGTTTAAAAATAATAGGATATTGTCCCCATGTTCAAACAAATATATATTTTAAATAGAGTTCACATTTTAGGAACCCTTTGTTATATTCATGGTCAAGCATGTACCCCCACCCCCCCACACACACAAATAAACACTTTACTCTGGTGGGGAAGGACTTAGTGAATCTGATCAGTTTCAGGGACATCCTGGAACTTTTTTGAGTTGCTTATCTTCCTGATAAAGGTATTTTACTGCTTGATCTCAAACAAACTGTTATATGTGTGCTACTGCACAATTTCTGCTACAGTCATCTGCACTAACCTGGAAATAACCAGTAAGCACACTGGGTATCAATGTCCTGATTATAGCTTGTAACTGTTTACTTGGTTAAAACTATAGAATTCCATTTTTTTACATATTAAAAACACACTTTTATTAATCTATGCATTCTAGAATTTCTCTGCTACCTGTCTTTTTTCTTTTGTCATATATTTTTGAACACTCAAGTCTTTTAATTTGATTTCTCTTCCTAATTAGCAAGAACCTTGGCTATCAAGATAGACAAAAATGTAATTCTCACTCTATGAATTACTGACAATTTGATTAGCAATTTTAATGAGGATTAAAGTAGACCACATGTATACTGGTCTAGCATAACTAATTAGCAAACCTTAGAAAGACTATGCCTATTCCATGCCCTCCTACCTTCAGTTGTAGACTGCGTGCCAGGGTAAGACCATGTATTATCTTTATTTGTCTTGCTTTTCACATAGTCATTGATTTCATTCTGCATGTATTTTTTTTCATGGCCTGTCCCAAACACTTTAGAGCATCCTGGCTCTGATAAGGAAAAGAAAAGGAATGGGTAAAGCATAGTTGTTTCTCTGTCTGCCAAAAAGGATGGGAGCTGTGTACATTCAGAATGAAGTGGGAAGTTTAATAGGACTCCATTCAAAACAAGAAAAATCTTGTTTTCCAGAGAAGAAAAATGAACATGTTTAGGTGGACGACAGCTATGCAAAAATTAAATAGGTTCTTTTTGACATTTGATCTCATGATGTAAGTTTTTAGTTCCTTACAACATTTTTTTTGAATATTTTCTTTATTTACATTTTAAATGTTATCCCCTTTCCTGGTTTCCCTCCCTCCAGGAAACACCTTATCATATCTTCCCTCCCCCTGCTTCTATGAGGGTGTTCTGGCACACACACACCCACCCACTGCCACCTCCCCACCCTTGACTCCCCTATATTGGGGCATCAATTGAGCTTTCACAGGACCAAGGACCTCTTCTTCCATTGATACATGACAAGGCCATCCTCTGTTACATATGCATCTGGAGCCAAGTGTACTCCTTTGTTGATGGCTTAGTCTCTGGGAGTTCAGCGGTATCTGGTTGGTTGATATTGTTGTTCTTCATATGGTGCTGCAAACTCTTTCAATTACATTTTTTTAAAATTAAAAATTATTTTTCATACAATATATTAATTAAATTATATATAATTATATATAAATAAAATTATGTATATAAAATATGTTTAGAAAAGTAGCAACAGTAAGGTCTTCTTTAAATACCCATGATTGCAAGAGACATGGGTTCGTTATTTACATTACCATTGAGTGGGCTTTGAGTCCCTCTTGACACCTATTGTTATCTACACAACAGATACTTGGTCAACTATGCTTGTTGCTTTTCTATTAACAATATATAAGGAATAGAAACAACCAAATTTCCTAATTTGATGAATGAATAAAGAAAGTATGCTACATATACACTATGAAATTCTATTTGGCTTCAAAAAACCTAAAATCACAAAATTTGAAGGTAAATGGACAGAAATAGGAAACAATATATAAAGTAAGTAAACCAGAGCCAGAGAGACAAATGTCATATGTTCTCTCTTATTTGTGAATCCTACCTCTGAATCTTCATACATGAATATATAACATGGAGTAACTGCAGAAACCAGAAAATTTAAAAAGGACCTATAGGCTGGCAGAGCTCTAGAGAGTGATACATGTAGTGCATATGTAGTTATAATTGTTATATTTTCTTGATCATCTGTTCCCTTCATTATGAGGAAATGATCTTTACTTGCAATCATTTCGTTTTATCTACTTATTTGTATGGCAGAATTCTATCTTAAGGTTTTATTTCTATGAAGACACACCATGATCAAGGAAACTTTTATACAGGAAAACATTTTATTGGGTTGGACTTAACAGTTTCAGTGGTTCAGTTCCTTATCATCATGGAGGAAAGCATGGCGGTGTGTAGGCAGACACTGTGCTGGAAGAGTTGGGAGTTGTATATCTTGATTAGAAGACAACCAGAAGATCCTCTATTCAGGAGGAAGTCACAAGGAAGGTCTCTTCCAAACTGTACAGAAATTGAGCACTAGAAACTCAAAGCCCACATACACTGTCACACACTTCCTCCAAGCCACACCAATTCTCACGATGCCACACCTCCTTATAGTGCCACTCTCCATGAGCTAAGCATATTTAAGCCACCAAAAATGCCTACAACAAACTGTTGCAGCTTCTATCTGCTTGATGTATTTACTTTCTTCTTCTTCTTCTCCTTCTTCTTCTTCTCAGTCTTTGCTAGAGAACTTTGTTTTCTAGAGACAATAGATCTGGGCTTTTAGCCCCGTCAAATAGTCTGTATCTGTTTAATCATTCATTGAGGCTCTATTTGCATTGAAGGCTGTTTTTAGAAGGGGTTTGCTAATTCTTACAGGTTGGTTGGTTCTTTTTTTTTTTTTTTTTTTTTTTTTTTTTTTTTTTTTTTTTTTTTTTTTTTTTTTTTTTTTTTTTTTTTTTTTTTTTTTTTTTTTTTTTTTTTTTTTTTTTTTTTTTTTTTTTTTTTTTTTTTTTTTTTTTTTTTTTTTTTTTTTTTTTTTTTTTTTCCTGTTTTGTTGGATTATTGCCAGCTCTTTTCTTTTTCTCTATTAGCCTGAGAGATTCAGTAGCTTATTCTGGTGGACTTGAGGGATCACTGTTTATCTCTCCTGGTTTTTGTATTTTCCATGAAATTTATTCTTTCATGTGCTCTCATGACTTAGTCTCTTTCTTCTAATTTTCCATGCATTGTAGTCCTGTAGTGCCAACTTGATGGTCATGAATTGCCTTAGTTCGTACTTATCTTGAAATGCCTTCATTTTGTCAACAAATTAATGTGGGATTAAAATTAAGGTGACCATTTACTGATTTGAGTTGTGTTTTATACAATATTCACGTGTTCATAGACACCTTTTGTATAATTATCTTCCTTTGGCAGCATGCCAAACTGCCAAAAATCACATCAAGTACTGTTTATAGTATTCCTGCAGAACTCATCAGATCAAATTACCATCAACTGGATTTTTTTAGCATAATGTAGAAATGCATCCATAATAAAGATGATGAAAAATAATTTTGCATAATTTTTCAGAAAATGTGAAAAAGTGATAACTGGAATAGAGGGAAAAAGAAAAAAATACTTCACAGTTTTGTGGGGGAAAAAAAGTACAAACCTTTGCTTATGGGCCAAATCTCAAATCCCTGGGAGATGTTTTGAAATCCATTATGCTCTTCTTTAATTGCATGCAATTTGAGCTATTCTGTGTGAAATATTTCAGAAATCCTTATATGTGAAGTAAAGTACCAGTGAAGTGGCCCTCATGGGTTTGGATGTAAGAAAACATCAGATTAGTAAAACCTAAGATGCCTAGGAAAAACCATTTTATAAAACTGAAATTTCAAGGGCAGCTAAGCTAGGATATGGGAAATCACGCTGGGTGCTTTGGCATACGCGTGTCCTAAGATAAGAAGGTGTGGTTCATAAGGCTAGCATACACATTTAACATTACGATGAAATGGCTATCTTTGGCCTCAAAAAGATTATTTTGTCATTTTTAAAAGCTGGAGGATGACCACTTGATATTTCATTGAGATAAATCTAATTTCCTTACTATAAGGTAGATATTGAGAACAAAGAATCATAACCCTTGAATTACATAAATCCTATGTAACAATTAAAAATACAAGTGCTATAAGCATTCTCAAATATTCACTTATTTCCACAGTATGTCATATTGAAAGTGAGCTAGAGAGAAATATATCCATTTTTTTTTCTCTGTTTGCTTGGTTTCTTATCACTTTAACAAAGCGTAGACTTAGGTGAGACAATCTCTCAGTATTTATTGACTTGGTTTGTAACTGCAATCATCATGTGACATCCATTCTTTCACTATAGGTAAGCTAATCTGTTTCTAAAGTATGTACATGATAGGAAAATAAATGGTCCTCTCCTTATCCTGTACAGGTAATTGACTTGAGCCCATCATTACCTAATGGGAACCAGAGAATCAGTGAGGTGCATGAGGAGTACTTTGTGGTGTCTTAAATGGTTTGAGGGGTTTTAATTTAATCTTGGTGCTCATTGGTAAGAATAATTCTGAAGTGGCAAATTCTGTCAGACAAAATAAGTAAGCAACAACTTTCTGATATATAACAGCTTTATACACCTGTTGAAACACATAGGCATTCAAATATAAAGATATAAAGAACCAAAATAGACCAAATGACCTATTAAAAATGACATTCACTCAGAAAATATCAAATAGGCACCTACTCTGCATGTTGTTATGGACACTAGAATAAGTAACAGTAAGTTAAAATAGTAAGGACACATGCTCCACTATGTTCATAGCAGCCTTATTTATAATAGGCAGAAGCTGGAAAGAACCCAGATATCCCTCAACAGAGGAATGGATACAGAAAATGTCGCACATTTACACAATGCAGTCCTACACAGCTATAAAAAACAATGAATTAATGAAATTCTTAGTCAATTAGATGGATCTGGAGGATATCATTCTAAGTGAGGGAACCAAATCACTGAAGAACAGAAATGATATATACTCACTGATAATTGGATATTAGCCCAGAAGCTCAGAATACTCAAGATACAATTTGAAAAACACATGAAACTCAAGAAGAAGGAAGACCAAAGTGTGGATACTTCGATCCTTCTTAGAAGGGGAGAACAAAATATCCATGGAAGGAGTTACAGAGACAAAGTGTGGAGCAGAGACTGAAGGAATAACCATCCAGAGACTGCTCTACCTGGGAATCCATCCCATAAACAACTACCAAACCTAGACACTATGGCAGATGCCAACAAGAGCTTGATGACAGGAGCCTGATAAAGCTGTCTCCTGAGAGGCTCTGCCAGTGCCTGGAAAATACAGAAGTGGATTCTCCCAGTTATTCACTGGACAGAACACAGGGTCCCCAGTGAAGGAGCTAGAGAAAGTGCCCAAGGAGCTGAAAGGGTTTGCAGCCCCATAGGAGGAACAACAATATGAGCTAACCAGTATCCCCACAACTCCCTGGGACTAAACCACCAATCAATGAAAACACATGGTGGGACTTGTGGCTCTAGCTGCATATGTAGCAGAGGACAGCCTAGTTGGTCATCAATGGGAGGAAAGGCCCTCGGTCCTATGGAGGTTCTATATCCCAGTATAGGGGAAATTCCAGGGCCAGGAACCAGGAGTTGGAGGGTTGGGGAGCAGGGGAGATGGGAGGGGATAGGGGATTTTCGGAAGGGAAACTAGAAAGGGGATAACATTTGATATGTAAATAAAGAAAATATCTAATAAAAAAAAGGAAAAAAACTATCCAGCTTAGTTGGGAGAATGGTTAAGTATATTTATTGAGCAAATAAGTACAGGACAAATGGAGATATTTGAAGAGGAAAAGCAGATAACAAGAAAATAAAGATTACATATGGACCAGCAGCTTATTGTACATATGAGGAAGAAATTTTTCATTTTCAAGAGGATATTTCCAAAGGGATCCCAAAAGAAGACTATGAAGCTATCTGAATGAAGCATTCCAGATAGAGGATCAATGTGCACAAAGGTCCTAAGGTAGGATGCTCGACATGACTTAGGGAAAACAAGATAATTATGTTAGCTCTAATGGAATGACTCTAAGGGGTGTAGACAGATGATTAGGATAAATAAAAGAGATGTGATCAGGAAAGGTTTCAACCACTATTAAGACAAGTGTTGCTTTCATGTGGAGTGAAAAATTATTCAACAGAAATCTGACAAGAACACACTCCCTTTTCTCAAAGGCTGACCCGGTAATGGTTAGGGAACTCTGTGGAAGGACCCATAGGAACAGGGGTCTCCTCCTCAGAATGCACTCGTAGCTCATAGTTCATTAAGGAAGTATTGGGTACCATGAGTTCTTCCTCTATTCATGATCACTAATCACAAGCTTTACCTTGTAACAGTAGACGCCACCTTCCCTGATGTGAGATTACATTTGCTATGACTTATGTCATGTCCGGAAAATAGATTCCACAGCCCCGTTTACTATCTTCTGTCTCTTACATTTTTTTTTTTGTCAGTTCTATCTTCTAACATGTACCTTGAATCCTTAGCCAGGGTGGAATAAGTGTCCTATATTGGGAGAACACTCAACTGTCATTCCCAACAACCATGACTCTCTGTATTCACCACCGTTCCCTGAAAATAGAAGTTTCTCTAAATCAAGCATGGATGGAGCTTCCAACTTAGTTCCAGCTTACTCTTTCTGTCTTGTGAAACCAAGGGGTGTGTTGCTTCAAAAATAGAATCTTATCATCTAGGTGTGTTGGGCAAAGAAGAGACACGGCAAGAGCTTGTATTGTTTTGAGAGTCTCTGTAGGGCTTTTCTGAGTAATAGATAAGGAAGTGATGATTCTGTTCTGAAATCCGAGGATCATCTAAATTAAAATTCTAACTTCTTTGTACCTTTAAAATAATAATTATAATTGAATTACAACACTTCTCTTTTTATTTCCTTCCTCAAATCCTTCATATGTTCTCTCGTTCTTGCTCACGTTCATGGCTTTTTTCCTTGTAATTGTTGTTATTTGGTAAGAGCGCTCTTTGGAGGTTAGAAAGATGACTTAATGGTCAAGGCCACTGGTTCTTGCAGATGACCTGGGTTTGATCCTCGGAACATAACCATATATAACTCCAGTTCCAGGGATCTGATGTCTGCTTCTGACCTTCATAGGTATGAGGCATGCAAATGGTACACATACATACAGGCAGGTAAAACAATAATAAACATAATATAACAAAATTAAAAATTTAAAAATAAATTGTATACAATAAAATCAATATATTTATACTTATTTGTATACAGTATATTATATAATAGGTATATGCACAATTGTCTCCAGAGATGAAATATACTTCCTTTACCCTAAGTGGTTTTTTTATTACTAATTTCAATGTTCTGACCTCCTTCTTTCCTTAGGCAACAATTATATTTAATTGCTCTTACTTTTTTTGCCTCCCCCCCCAAGAATTTTATGAAGAATTTCATTGCACTTATAATAAATAGATTTATGTTTGACTTCTATGCTCTACCAATTTGGGAAATTTACCCAAATTGCTACCTTATGAATAGGTCACTCATTTGATGGATTAGTTTTCTTACTTCTTTAATATTTTATAACTTATTATATTTTCACTATTTGGTACACGTTGGGTTGCTTCCATTTTATAATATAATAATGATAATATGAAGATTTATTCATGTGTTTTATATGAATACATGTTTTCTTTCGTGAACTACCTAAAGAATTGCCTGGATTAAATGATAAATGTGACTATAGTGTTTTATAATGGTTCAACCATTTTGCATTCCAGAGATCAAATTCAACAATTCAGTTTTTTTTTCTACCCTTGCAGAAATGGTATTGTCCATTTTTTCCCAATAGTTATTACTTCATTGTATATCAAATACATATTACTATGACTGATTTGATTACCATTCTTTGATGAGAAGTCATTTACTTTAATCTTTGTCAACATTTATAGTTTATATTATAATACTTTTGAAGTATAAAATTTCTTCAAATTCCCTGAGACATGCTCATTTGTGAATCATATTCTTTGAAAACATTTCTCCTAGTTTGAAAGCATTTCATTTTCTTCTCTTTCATTATTGAGCTTGTGTAATGTTGATGATGTCATTCTTCCTTTTTTTTTTCTTTCTGGTTCCTGCTTGTTATGTCCAACTGAAGTTATCTATACCAAACCCAGGACTTTAGCTTTTGTCTTCTACTTTTCCTCCACAAGCTTGATCATACTGACGTTCCTGTGTGAGATTATGATGCTCACTTAGTTAATTTTGTGTTTTCTATAGGGCAAAAGTAAGGGTTCTTTCTTTTCATGCAGATTTTCTTCATGTAATTTCCAGGAAGAAAACTTTCTTTTTCCATTGACTTTCCACAGCAACTTTGTAAAAAAATCAATGGATCATATAAATTGTGAATCTATTTTTGACTCTATAAACTGCTGTGTTGAATGCATCTATCATTATGCCAATACCACAGTATCTTAAAGTCTTTTAGGATTTTTGTTGAGATTGCTTTGAGACTGTAAATCAATTTGGAAAAATATTGTCATTTTACTAACGTCCATGCCCATGGCATATCACATGGCTTGCTTAAGTGTTTTAACTTATGTTTCCTTTTCCTAGTCTTAGACCTTTACTGCAAGGCCTTGCCCGTTCTCTTTCACTTTTGTATTTTTAACAATGAGATAACTTTTTATGTATGTATTGGCATTAAATTACTTATGTGGTGCTGAGAATGGAAACCATGACTTTGCACATGCTATGGGAGTATGCGGTCATTGAGATGTATCCCCAACTCTCCTTTTGTTCTGTTTTGCTTTATTTTATAAGCAGCCTCACAGTATAGACTAGTCCTCAATTCACGTTCTATCAGTTTGTATCTCTAAAGTTCTGGGATTACAAATATTTATACATTGGGTCAGTATTTAGTCTTCAATAAATTCCTAGTGTGTTATTTTTGGCAAATTATATCTGGTATTATAAACAAGGTCATCATATTTTATAAATAAAGTGATTTGGGGAAAATATCTATGCCTGTTAATTTTTGTATTGGTTCTGTGAACATTACACAACAGAAATAGAAATAAGTGGTTAAAGTAGGAGTGAGTAGGAAGGAGTCTTATGGTCTGTAGACCTGATATGTTTGATGTGCTTTTAGAGTAATGTAGGCTCCCATTTATTACACAGAAATTTGTGAGGTTTTGCGGCATTGCTAAATTTGTCACCTCTTTCTATTATAATCTTTGGGGTATTCTATTAAATTTTATAATAAAATTAGTCTGATTACGATCTTCCCTTCCTTATTTCTTTCACTATTGTCTCCACCTCCCTCCCATCTAACTTCACATCTTCTCTCTCTCTCTCTCTCTCTCTCTCTCAAGAACAAAAGGCAAATGATAATAATCATAATAATTTTAAAAAGAAAAGGTGTGTTTGCACCCAAACACACACACACACACACACACACACACACACACACACACACACACACACACACACACACCATACAAAATTAGAAACCATAATATTAAAGCTAAATAATTTTAAGTTAAAATTTTCCTAACCAAAGCAAAATGATGCAAATCTCTCTTTCTCAACCATAGAGATTTCTCTGTTGTAAATTCTTGATTTAGTTCTATACCCCATTTTTTAAATTAATTGGGTTGTTCAGTTTTTTGCTGGTTAGCTTCTTAAGTTCTTTATATATTTTGAATATTATTCTTCTATTGGATGTGGGGTTAGTGAAGTTTTTTTTTCCCAATCCGTAGACTGCTGATTTGTCTTATTGACTAAGTCTTTTGCTTTTCAGTTTCATGAGGTCCCATTTATAAATTCTTGATCTTAAAGCATGAGCAATGAATTCAAGGCTCTTTCCCCACTTTCTCTTCTATTAGATTCAGTGTATCAAGTACAAGATCCACTTGTACTTGAGCTTTGTGAAAGGTGATGAATATGGGTCTATTTTCATTTTTCTACATATAGACTTCCAGTTAAACCAGCACCATTTATTGATGAGGCTTTCTTTTTTCCATTTTATATTTTTTGCTTCTTTGTTAAAAAACCCTAAGTTTGTCAGTTTATTTTTGGGTCTTCAATTCTATTCCATTGATCAACTTGTATGTCTCATAATAATAATAATAAAAGTCATAGCTTTCTATTACTGATAGTACATTCAACTGTGAAGTCTGGCTCCATATTAATACAGTCATACAGTCTTATTATTCTTAACCTTTTCATGAAACATCACTTAGTTATATTTACTTTGAATATTTCACTGTCTTTAAACAAAATTTTCGTCTTTTTTCAGATAACTTATACTTTACATCTTTTTATTCTGATGGTGTCCACTTTTTAGTATTTAGCCCTTTAACGTCTAGTGTAACTAAATATTTAGATACATTAGCTTTACTATTTTTGCTAACATTTTGTGATTTTTACTGATGTTATATCCACTTTAGTTTACTTCCTAATTTCTTCCCTATACTCATTACACATATCTTATTATTATAGTACGTCACCACATACATGTTATAGGAAGAGCTAATCACAGAGAGCACAGTTTACAAAGGGATACCTCTTTCCTTCTTTGCCTTTTGCGGTTTCCTTACTCTTCAGTGTACATGGGAATTCTTCTTGGGTTTTGGTTTCCAGGACAGAAAGGCTGCAGGGTTTTCCTCGTGTGTCTCTCCTCTCACTATGCCAGTTCTCAGGCTGCAGAAAGTGCATTTATCTCCAACCTGAAATGCAAGACCATCTACTTTCATAGCTATTATTATCAAAATCAGAATAAAGAGATTATGGATGAAATTAATCCTCTCAGATAACAGGTGTGTGAGCAGGCTCAAAGGAATATGATCTTTGAAGTCACTTAGATGGGGGCTGGTTGAAATTCAGCTCATATTTTATAATTCATTGGGATCATGAAGTAATTTTTATCTCTTCTAAAATTCAGTAACATGTTTATGAATATGCTTAAAAACATTTCTGTGCTCAGTTTTTATTATTTTAATCGTTTACTAAGGCATATACTAGAATTTTGATTGTGGAACTTATCAAGGTGACTCTGTTTCCAACTTTTGAAACAAATTGTCAAATGGTTCTTAAAAAATGAGTACATTTCGCAGTCAGACTATGTTTTCTAGAATAACTAATCTTTAGAACTGAAGCGATTTATTTAATTTTATGTATTATTTTGGACAAAAATGTTTAAGAAGTAATAATTTAAATGTTATTTATTACCTTTTTAATCTTTTTTTAAATTATTATTTTTTTTTAATAATGACCTAGCTTGAAATGGTCAACACAGGTGAGGTGAATTTTATTTTTATTTTTATTTTTTTAAAAATTTATTTACATTTCAAGTATTACCCCCTACTGGAGACCCCCAATCACATCCTGCCTCCCCCTGCTTCTATTAGGGTATTTCTCTTCTCACCCACCCACTTCCTCCTCCCTGCCCTCAATTTCTCTACACTAGGGCATCCATCGAGCCTTCTTAGTCCAGAGGACTAGACCGCTTCTTTCATTGATTCCTGACAAGGCCATCCTCTGCTACATATGGGGCTGGAGCCAGGGGTCCCTCCATGTGTACCCCTTGGTGGATTGGTCCCTGGGAGTTCTGGGGGGTCTGGTTGGTTGATAGTGTTGTTCTTCCTATGGGGTTGCAATTTTTTAAATTATTTTTTCTCTTGGAAAAGGAATAGACAAGTCATTAGATCTGAAATTAGATACAAGTGTTTGTCTTTAGAACAAAAATCATGTCCTGAAAGAAATTAATAATGTCTGTCATCCTCATGCTAGCTATCNTCCCTGGGAGTTCTGGGGGGTCTGGTTGGTTGATAGTGTTGTTCTTCCTATGGGGTTGCAATTTTTTAAATTATTTTTTCTCTTGGAAAAGGAATAGACAAGTCATTAGATCTGAAATTAGATACAAGTGTTTGTCTTTAGAACAAAAATCATGTCCTGAAAGAAATTAATAATGTCTGTCATCCTCATGCTAGCTATCAACAAATAGTAATAAAATGGCATTTGCAAGAGCCTTTTCTTTTGAGTATTAAACAAAACAGGGAAATTGAAACCTGCAGTATGGGCTTAGGACCAATGCACACCAAATATTTCTTGTTATTGTGTGACAGTCATTACAGACCAGGGTCTTAGTTATTATATTAAAGGACACTGAGCTGATAGTTCTGGCGTGGAAATCTGAATAAAAGAGATCTCTGTTTCTCTCTCTCTCTCTCTCTCTCTCTCTCTCTCTCTCCCTCCATTTCTCTCTCTCTCTCTCTCTCTCTCTCTCTCTCTCTCCATTAATTTCACTTGACTTTTAAACAAATAAATGAGGATGGATTTTTTAGATAGAGTCAATTTTTAATGTGAGTTCATTTTAATATTCTGCTTGACACTTAGTTTTAAACGTTTTTCTTATTCCTCTAGAATGAGTTCTCTTTAGATTTCATTTGATTAGAAATGGCCTCATAACCTATTAGTTATTTAAAATATAGCATAAAATCTTAAATATAAAAGTTATATGCTAATGCTGTGTTTAGAACTCAGAGCAAGCGGCTGAGAATGGTCCTCTGAATAAATCCACTGATGGTATTTTAAGAGCATTTTAACTTTCCACAAAATATTTACCTACACGTTTTTATTAACTCTTACATGGTAGAAATATGCACATTTCATCAAGTTAATGCATATATGAATCTACTCATCAATTTCTTACTTGTATTACAAAATTTTATCAAATATACTAAAATACCCTAAATTAAAAAAATGTTATTCCAGATTGTTTCCTAGGAAAATATGTCAAATATATGTGGTGATTATCCAATATGCATGTTAGGCAATTTAAAAACTAATGTATAGGCTGGAAAAATGGCTCAGTGGGTAAACTTACTGGCTGCAAAATTTGTTCCCTGATTCAAACATGATAGAAGGAACACCTATTACCTGACTTTAACACACACACATATTTCCTGACTTTAACACACACACACACACACACACACACACACACACACACACACACACACTCACACACACTGTGCACATGATGAAGGGAAACAAAAACAATAACAAGGAAGTAGTGTTCATTTTTTAACAGTACTGACTGTTTCCCCGAGTCTGTAAGATGATGTTTAAAAAGTTGTAGAAAAGAAAAAAATATCCTGTCTGTGCTGTGATGCCGTCCACACCAAGCGTCAGATGGTATCAATAGTTGCTGACAGCAACTCAGCAAACCTTAGAACTTTGGGAATGATTTTCAATGAATTACCACAATAAAGTGGCTGGAAGAGTTGCACATCAAAGATAAAAATCACAACAAATTCAACATGAGAAATTATTAAATTTAAATTAAAAGGAATTACAATAATCTGTTCTGAATTTTAGACTAATATACATGCTTTGATTTCAAATGTCTAGACCTACATTTGTCAACCTTCCTACAATTTTTTATGTTGTGGTGACTTCCAACCATAAAATTACTTCATTGCTCCTTCAAAACTGTAATTTTGCTGCTGTTGAAACCACAGTGTTAATATCTGATGTGTGGCACACCCCCCATAAGGGATTTTGGCCCACCCATTGAAAAATACTGGTCTAAATACAGGGGAAATGCACAGACTTAAGTGTCAAGTGACTTACCAAAATAGAAAGGCCATTTCACAATTTCCCTTTGTCAACCAGCTTCACTTTTTTTTATGTGATCCTCTTTTAAAGCATATATCTCTGAATTATGCCATTAACGAGACTTTAGGAAAGAAAAGAGCAATCTCTGTGCCAACTGTACTACTGTAGGAAAGAAACCTTGGTCCCCAGGCAGACTCTGCCCTGCTTTGTGAAGCACCCACAAGCAATGTGGACACACAAGTGTCTTTCCATTAAGACTTCTTTACCCCAAAGTCCTTGGAGACTCTCAATGTTGGATCCAAGCTTTGAATATTGTAGCACTTGTTTTCCTTTGTTAACAACTATTAACAATCGTGTGAGCCGGGCGTGGTGGCGCACGCCTTTAATCCCAGCACTCGGGAGGCAGAGGCAGGCGGATTTCTGAGTTCAAGGCCAGCCTGGTCTACAGAGTGAGTTCCAGGACAGCCAGGGCTAGACAGAGAAACCCTGTCTCGAAAAACAAAAACAAACAAACAAACAAAAAAAAACAAACAAAAAAAACCAAACAATCGTGTGAACTTTATTGTATTATATATAGTTAGTCTAAAGCAACTTGTATTTTGCTTAGAAAATTTAAGATAAAGTTATATATAATATGTCTACATTTAGATTCCAAAATAGAAATACCATGAGACTTTCTAAGATGTCTAAAATAGAAATGTTATGTGGGGCTTCTTCAAAGCCACACATGTTCTAGGACAATTTTCCTTATATAATGCCACAACGGAGGAGGTAAAGGAAAAGAAACTTGTAATCTCTCCTTTTTTTTTCTTAAAATATAGTGTTCTTAAAAATACCATTTACTTCAGACAGTTACTAAACAGAAATTTAGTCAGATAAAATTAACTAACATTAATCACCCTTTTACAATTATTTATTATTGGTAGCGTTGTAGCAAGAAAAGGAAGAAAAAACGAATATATTCTCTAATGCTATATATTTAGCAATGCTTTTCATCAACACATATATTCAGTATTACCTATGACTTTTAAAAGCTTTACTTCAGAGTCTATGTAGCCCAGGCTAGCACAGAAGTAACAATCCTTCTGTTTCAGTCTATGAAGATTGCAGATATGTGCCCTCATGTCTGACTCGGGGCTGTTTTAGTTCTACTATGTAGCCCTTCGGTCAAATTGGAATTGTCTCAGTTGTAACAAGACAGAGTTAAGGTACAGATAAACATATAAGAAAATTTAATATTTCAGTCGGAATGAGATTTGTTTCACATCTGCCTACTTTCCTAGGATATAAATCACTTACAACAGTGATGCCTAATTTTGAGGGCATGCAGAGATAGAAAGCACCAATGTGCTAAGCATAAGCAGAATAATCTATGGATGGCAACTGTAAGTGCCCGAATGGCAACTGTAAGTGCCCGGATGGCAACTGTATGTGCCCTGAGCAATATCATGGCAACTGTAAGTGCCCTGAGCAATATCATGCGGGAGAGTGCTTCCGTCAACAGGCCACTCAGACCCACCTTAGCAGGACCAATTATTTTTGCTTTGTTTCCTGATAGATACTTATTTGAATAAGGTAAAACATACATATTAATTTTCCTCTAATTTCTCAATACCAACCGCAAGTAGCAGTAACACTCTACAGACTCCATGAAAAAGGAAGAAAGACAAGAGAGATTTATAAAAATCAAACAAACAAAAATACTCTGCATGTGTTTAAATGCAATCTAAAGATAGACACAGTGCCAAGTCAGAAACAACACATAATGGCAAATCTAGTTGGTTAGGAGTCAAAGCAAAAGGCATATTCTGAGAGCAGATAAGAGCATATCCAGGTCTTCAGTACCCTACATTATAAGCCATATCACTAACAGGACTTCCTTACTTGGAATATTGACCTCTGGAGGCATGCAGTCTTGACTCTTTCTCCACAAGGAACAGCAGGAAAACAAAAACAAAACAAAACAAAAAACCCCTCCAGCTTGTTAGGAAAGACATGCAAAACCTACATTTTCGTGGGAGACAGAGGGTATGAGTGGTGGGCTGAAAGACAAATATGTGGCAATTGGCTTGGCAACCCGAAATTGAGGCAGCTGGAAGAAACAATTAAATGCTAAATCACCACAATGAGAACCTGCAAAGTACAGGGTTGAACTGTGCATCACACCACTTGGTTGCCTATCTGAAACGGGAGGATGGAGAAGAGATATGCCCCTAAACAGATGGAACCACTGATTTGATCAGAACCGGGTCTGAAATAACAACCATAAGTGGAAACTACGTCTGCTCCAGTCTATTCACCACAACTGCTCTCTAGAGCCGCTCCGTCAGCAGCCACTCAGATCCTCTAAAACTTGCTGTCAGATATGAATGATAATGATGTCATTCTGGAAGGGAAGGGGTGCAGCTAGGGAAACACGGCAGGAGAAAAAGGGGATAGTAATCATAAACGTGGGAGAATCTTACATTATGCAAAAAGAAGTTAAAAATATCCACCTGTGTAATTAAGATGGAAAGGAATTAAAGCAAAAGAATGTGGTGTCTATGAAGGGACAGTTTGAAGAAGGAAAGCAGAAGAACTTGGAAGAGAAAAATCCTTAGGAAAGAGTCTAAGAACATTCTGATTTAATTGAGACAATGTTCTTCATGTTGAAAAGTTAACGAAGCTCATTTTAGGTCGTGTGGAGCGCACCAGTTTTATCTACTTTAGTCCACACTATTCATTTGCAAAGTCCAATTCCATAATGGGAATGTTCTGGGGTTCAATTTTGCACAGGTGTTGCATGAATCACAGCTGGTGCTATGACGTCATGAGGGAAAGGGCATGACATGTCCAGAACATGTCCAGAGCCCGGCTCCCATCCTCTAGCCTTAATGTCTTTTTGTCTTTTCCTAGTCTTGTCATACCTTGGTAGAGGTGAGGTCGATGACCATCTTAGGATTGAGTGCTAAATATCCTCTTATTCTCAGTACTTTGACCCACGGTTAGTTTTTGCACTAATCATTGCTAAGTGTGAAAGGCTGAGCACACTAATATATTGAGACTGGGGAACTCCCATGCCCCCTGCAGTTAAAGGTGATAGGAATCATTTTCTTCAGTTGTCTAGACACTGGTTAGTTGCCTAGGCTCCATTAAATAAACGACATCACCCATGATCATGCAAGCAACCCTATTTGATTTAAGTGGAATTTTAAAACATGGTAGAAGGTGAAGTGCCCTGTATGAATTTCTTGAGGAAGAGGAAGCAAGACAGGGAGAGTTATGATTTACTGATTTTAGCGATATGATTTAACACATTATCTACACATATGAAACAACTGAAGAATGGATAACATTAAAATGCTTTTTTATTTTGGTGTATTTTATCCTAAATTTCTACTAATCAATATGAAATGTAATTTTTTTCTGAAAATGATTGTTTTGCTAGCAATACAAACTAAGAGGCAGTAGAAAGGGCTTTACTAAGATTCTGGGATAGTCATATAACTACTGATCTATAAATGGAGAGAAATAAATGTTTTTATATATTTTCCTATTAAAAAATGATTGATGTGAGAATTTGAACAAGACACTTCTTTTTAAAAAAACACTAACATGGGTTTTGTGCAATAGATGATCATGTGGTTTTAGAGCCACATATTTTGGGATCACATGAATAACTTTTCCAAAGTACCAGGCACATTTTTATTGTCATCTTGCATTTTTATCCTTGCTTCAACTTTAGAAAATTACCTTTGAGAAGAGGAAATGAGTGTAAATTCTCAGGCTGCAAAATAGGCTCAACCATGGGGCTGTTATTAAAATTAATGAGTGTCACTGTTGGAACGCAACAAATCTATATTGCTAATGTCCTCTAATTATTAATCATCGTTAAGCAGTTAGAACATCATCATCATTATATTTCTCAAGTTTTAGGTGAACATTATCAACATTAGAGAAAATTGAGGAAAAGTTAAGGTGCTCACTTCTGGCATCAGAGTCCAGCATTAATTAAATATTTCTACACCACTACTGCTGATGAAACAGAGAAAGTTCTATAACAATTAGAAATGCTGGCTTTCAGACAACCCTCTTTCCAGGGTATGCTGAGTGTTCCAAACAAAATATTTTGGAGCATACAAAAAGAAGATATGTTATTCTGATATTGTGTAGAGTTAGCAGCGGATTTCAGATAATTTCAGTGGATTTTCATCCTATGAACTTAAGCTTTTCAGGTCAATCTCAAACTCGACATACAAATCCTTCCCTAAGTCGTTACCATCATTTTAATGCTACCATTTACCTCATGGTACTTGTGTCTCCATCAATGTGCTCAGTTTGGTCCTTTATTTCCCCAGGTCATCGATTCCTACTGTAATAAGAATAAAGTGCTCAAAACATAACTGCCATGCCTGCTTGTATAAAGGTGATTACAAACGGTCACATGCATTTTGTTTCCTGACATATCTTTTCCTCTATTGTGAATTATATATTTGAAGTCCATTTTTCTATCTCGGTGGCAATAAAAGTGTATTTTTACTTTCCCCATTTCATCTGAAATGACTCTGGCTAGCTCTCACCTCTAATTTGGAATGGAGCATAATATTCGGAGAGGTGGGGAAAATATCACTTTAAGTCATAAAGAGTTAGATTAGCTGTTTCATTTCTCTGTAAGTACAGAATATTTTACTAAGATTATAGAAGGAGAAAATGCATAGCACATACAGGAGGGGGATTCTTCCCTGTCCCTTTTCCATTGCTTTGTATTGCTTGAAACTGTTTTTTTTTTTTTTTCCTTTTCTTTTATGATGTGCTTCTCTATAGCTAAGGACAGCTATCTAGTTTAAGAGAAGTGTGGATGGTAGTCCATTGTTATTAAATTTTTAAAAACTGCTGTATTTTCATGCATGCAATAGAACAAAATGTTTAAGACTAAAAAGAATAGAAATATTTCCTATGTGGTATGCGCTTGTGCATAAGAATATTTTGCTTTCTGGTAATCAAGTCAATCTTCTCATTTTTTCCCCCTGTGGTCCTAAACATGCTGTTAGCCCTGCTTTCCATTCCTTAAACACATGGTTCAAAATGACTTTGGAGAGTTGTGATGCTCAGGGATTTATGGGAGTTTGCATGTAGAATCCACATCACTGTACAGCAACCCTGTCATTTTGGTGACAGAGCCCGTTTGACTGGTCTAGGATTTATGAAGGAGATAATTCAGAATAGCGTAATAATTTTCCCTTGGCGATTATACTATCATTTGGTGCTTTGCCCCTAACAGGGAAAATGGATGTGTTGGGTTCTGTACGTGAGTTTAGTGGCATGATGGAAGGAACAAATCAAGGTGAGAATACAGGTGTTGAACATGTGGCTGCCAAGGTCTAGTTCTGGGTCTCCCTTCTGAAAGATGTCCACCATATTGAGCATCTCTTTACAGTTGACAAAATGCTCTCACACTTCTTCCCCTTTGTCCTCATGGACTCTAGAGGTTGAAGTTCAAATACAACTATAGTGATGCATGTGGAGCTAACTGGTGGCAGAGTATTTTAAGAGTTCCTTCTGAGATTCTCAGGTGAGCTGGGATATCTCTGGGTCTCTCTCCGGGACTTAAACCTTCTTCAAGTAGTGTTAGGAATATCATGGGTTAAATACTAACATTATCTTCATTTAAAATATGTCCCTGAAGCATTAGGTAATGTTTCAGAGTCTGTTTTGAACTGTACTTTGTGTATAGTACGAATAATTTGAGGTTTTGATTATATAATGCATATACAGAACTAATAGCTAAATGGATACACACATAATGGTGTATATATGTTGGTCATTGATGATTGATGAGAAAGAAAGAGAGAGAGAGAGAGAGAGAGAGAGAGAGAGAGAGAGAGAGAGAGAGTGTTTGGTAACTTTTTCTTTCTGTTTAGGACAAGTTGCTGTTTGACAAATATTGAAAACATTCACTTAGAAATTTACTAAGAGGTACTTGGAATGGTTATATGTTAGCATCTACCTTGATAATATGAATTTGGATAATCTGTCTAGAACATGCAAAGCATCACATACATGTAGCCTTTATCTCCAGGATCTGAAGGATACATTTAACCAAAATACTGAACAATAGTGAATTAAGCCTATTTTTCTAGCAGAACCGTATTAGAACAGATTCTTAGACCCTTCTGAAAAGTTCTGAGGGAAGAAAAATATAGAGATATTTAATATTTGAACACATGTGTATTATAATCAAATCTATATGAAAAGCAAAACTTTCAACCAACTTTACACCAAAGAAGATATGCCAAGTTATTTTCAAGTTATTTGGTTTGAGGAATTTTTTTTTCTTTTCTCGTTTCCTGTTATTCACAGATTTCTCTAAATGCAGTCATATAGAAAGTTAGAAGACTCCCTGATTTATTGGCCTTAAGGAAATGATTTGATATCCTGTGGCAATAAACCAAGCCTCTGCAAAATCTTCCTTTTATTATTATTATTTAATTATTTTATTCCAATGTAGCTTCTTACTTTACTAGAAAACATCACAGTGAAATAAACAAAGCTGACTATAGATTTAGGGATTCTGTTTCCCGTGGAAATCATAAATTATCTTAAAATATTCTTATATCCAATCAATTTAGTTATTCATTTAAATTTCCCATTAATTCTACTAATTAGCCCAGATGGAAATATGAAGTTTCCTGGATACAGAGTGTATCTTATTTTAAAATATATTTTCTCATCAATTAAACCATTTATTATTGGTCTCCTCTAAGTTATCAGATTTGCATGGAGAAGAATGAGACACTCCTTTGCTTCTGATACCTTCAAAAGCAAATATTTTGCTTTGAAAATGTCAAAAAGTCAGTGGTTGTGGCTTTCTGTAATCCATTTCACTTACTAAATATAAAATTTCCAAGCCAGCATATCATGAGCAGATCAATTGGGAAAGCTTAATTAGCTCCTTTCCTATCTGGTAAGATCACGTGGCATGTTTGAGTTTGTCTTCCCCAGTAGCCAGAGTCAGGCTTTGAAAGCATACATCAGAGCATGCCATTCTACAACCTTTCTGTGACTTTCATCATATGTGAGGAAAAAATCCCAGCTCCTGATGTGCACTGGGTGTAGATGCCACATAAGGGTGTGCAGACTGGTGGGCCTGAAGTGCCGGAGTGTCTGTGTTAAGTATCTCAGATCACACCAAATTCCATAGAGCCATACATAGCAGAAAGCTGCTGAAGAGGTAGATAGGAGTTCAAGGAGGATGGATTTCACTCTGTCTGCACTGCTCTACAGGACAGTACTACCAGGCATGCACCAGACCTCAGGTACTCCTCTGTGGCCGAGCCAGTGTACTTTGGCCACAAGGCAAGCGAAAGATGATTGCAAAGGCCAGGTATGGGCTACCTGCATAACAAGCTCAACTCTTTCAATATTAATTACAGATGTGTATCTATTTTCCAAGTATGTTAATAAAGCACTTATAGATTAAAAACTATTGGAGAAAAACATTGAGGAGTATATCAAAATATCCAGGTGATTTTGATGGATACTTTTTATGGGCTTTTCTGTAATCTCTATTTAACTTCTGCTGACCTAAAACATTGTCTTCCAGCCAGTTTTCCCATTTGATGAACCTTCAATTTAAGAGTTACTTCTATTTAAATATTATCAGCTTACAAAGCTGATTAGTATGAAAGGGATGGAAATTCATTTATTTTCTACAATTTATGATTGCAAGTGAAAGGTCACATTTTTAGCCAATGTAAAGGAACCTTGAGTTATACAACCTCTTCTTTCATGAATTCTGATGTCTCTACCACACCTACAGTGATAAATAGAGTGTCTGTACTTTTTTCTCTTGTCTCTATGAAAAAAAAAATACCTGCCATAAACAACTTAGGAGACGAAAAATGCCCTTTGACTCACGGTTTCAGAGGTCCTCTGTTTATCATGATAAAGAAGACATGATAGCAGCAGCAGTAGGAGCAGCAGGGTCAGTATCTCAACTGATGAGGCAGAAACTTGTGACTGTCTATTTCTACAGCTCAACGCAGAAGACAGAAAACATAGGCTGCAATAAGAAGCATGTGGGACATTTGAAAGCCTACCTATAGTGACCGACTCCTCCCTGGCCCCCCGCCACCCCTAACACTTGCTTTATTTACTTTGAACTTCTATAACAGCTTATATTATATTAGGTATTTTTGTACTAATTAAAACATAGTAAATGCAAATAAATGTGGAAAGGAAGGAAGGCAGGCAGGAAGGAAGACATGGAAGGAATCAAACTTAATTAAAATGGGATTTTCAGAGCATTTAAATTTCTAATATATGACATTCCTGCTTTCAGGAAAATACTTTGCTAATCAATAAGAACAGAGATGCTCAGTTAATGGTCCTCTCCTCTCCTTGCCTATGAAGCTATTGTGCTCTTCTATAGAACACAAAAGCTATTGACTAGATATCAATGAGTTTATTATCTATATGTGTCAATAACAGAGCAGATAGAGAAAATACTGTATCAATTTACTACAATGCCCCCATCTTCCTGCAACCCTTTAACCATCAAAAATATTTACTTTTGAGGAAACCATGATGATGTGTAAATTTCAGAAGTCTTGGCAAATGCTCTTGATTTCTTTCAAAGTGACACAATATTATTGACATAATTTGAGGAATATCTATGAAGTGCCTATTTAGTGCCAGTTTTTGCTTTAAGATATGGGCTAAAATGATGTATGGAACATGCTTTCTTTTTTAAAGGTGCTGACCCCAGTCAATTAAAAGAATGATTTGATAAAACATTGACATGTTCAATAGTTATTATTATTATTATTATTAATTATTATTGTTGAGATAGGGTTTCCCTGTGTAGCCCAGGTTTTCCAGGAACTCAGTATAAAGATCAGTCTGGCATCAAACTCAGAGATCTGCCTGCCCTTGATGGGATTAGAGGCATGTGCCACCATGCCTGCCTTATACTACTTATTTATAACAGTTATAATAGAAGTTAGAGCTAAGTGCTACAGAAGTCCAGAAAACAGTTCCTAAATCTTCAGAATAGCATTCTTGAAGAATAGGAACAGGAGGAGGAGCTGGGAGAACTGTTTCCTGTGCCACCTCTCATATTCTGAATTCAATGGAGCTACAAAAAGTTACCTTCTTTTTTCATTGTTGAGGACAATAGTTCAGCAAAGAATGGGCTGTGCATCTTTTTCCTCAAAAGCTGTACAGTTGGTTGCATGAGGTACTCCCCCCATGATTTCTCTCCTTTATTCTCTCCTCCAAGTGCTATCGGGGGCTTTATCTGAGCTATAAAACCCTTCTACAGAGAACATACAAAAGTCATTTAATAATGAATATTTAAGAATAACAAGAAAGTAAATCTTTTCAATTGAGCTTTTCAGCAACAAAATTTGTGCCTAACAGGCATGAACAGCGCCTTTTGTCTTTTTCATATGTTGTGAAATATGTAGTAAGCTACTTATTAGCTTTAAATGATTTCTCAATCAAGCAGTAATGGACATGTGAGTGAATGAGTGAGTGAGTGAGTGAGTGAGTGAGTGAGTGAGTGATTGAGTGTGTGAGTGTGTGAGTGTGTGTGTGTGTGTGTGTGTGTGTGTGTGTGTGTGTGATTTCAGAATATTCTGAGGATATTGCTTACTGACTTGTACATTTGAAGCATGGAAGAATCAATTATCTTTAAAAAACATATTAGAAATAAATTATTTGTATGAAAGCTAACCATCACTGAAGATCCAAGAGTTAACCTTCACAAAGATTCAGAGTAGGTTTGCAACAGCACCTCTGGATCTTAGGTGAAAATTACTAGTTAAGATCAGGTCATGTGAAAATTGGCCAATATAGTCTGACTTTTATCTTCTTCTTATAAAAATGCTGTCTTGTATGCCTAAAGACATATTTCATTGCAAGCTCCAGCAAATTGGAAAGGGAGGAGGGGAAGCAGAGGAAGGAGGGGAGGGTGTGGAACCCATAGAGGATGGAGAAGCAGTTGTATAATACCTGTGGACAAGCTATATCTCATTGCCTTGTCTCTGGTTTCTTATATCCATCCCCACCACAGTAGACCAGGCTGGCCTCGAACTCAGAAATCTGCCTGCCTCTTCCTCCCGAGTGCTGGAATTAAAGGTGTGCACCGCCATGCCCGGCTTTATGGGGGATATTCTTTTTTTTTTTTCCTCTCTTTATTAGATATTTTCTTCATTTACATTTCACATGTTATCCAGAAATTTTCCCTTACCCTCCCGCGTCCCCGCCCTGCTCCCCTACCCACCCCCTCCCACGTAATGGCCCTGGCATTCCCCTGTTTTGGGGCATATAGAGTCTGTATGACCAAGGGGCCTCTCCTCCCAGTGATGGCCAACTAAGCCATCTTCTTCTATATATGCAGCTAGAGACATGAGCGCAGGGGGAAGATTCTTAAAGCCTACTCTTCTCCCACATAGCTAGCAACACTCACCACTGGTGTCGTGAATTTAAGGAAAGTATTTCAACATCAGGACACCTGTATGCTCTCTGCTGTGCTGATTTCTTCAGTCTGATGTGGTGCTCCGTTCACTGGAATCCACACTTTTCCCTATATTGATTTTATTATCAGTAGTAGTAATCACCGAATCATTACCAGCCAATTACACAAACACATCTAAGCTAGGTAACCAACATTATCTTCTTCTATCTGTCATTTTGTAAACGAAGCTGATCATCTTCCTGGCCAATTAAGGGTAGCTCCATATTTTGATCTAGCCGACTTAACTGCAAGTATATTGAATTATGTAGTAGGTAATTACTTACGTATCATGGTAGTGTGGCAGAAGGAGGGTAATTTGAGTGTAATCTGCGTCATATTCTTTTTGAAAACTGCATTAGAGAAGGTTAACTGCTTAAAAAAAACAGATCATGGCATATTTGTGGGTTGAATAAAATAATACTTATTTTTGCTAGCACAATAGGTCTGGGATAGGCGAGTATATTTGCCACGCAATTCTCCAGGGCTTCAGGGAAATATTAAATATAAAGTCACACTAACCCTGGCAGCGATTCACAATCATATTATATTGTTAGATCCTTGTCACGTGACTATGCCTATCAGGAATACTAGGGACTATGGTCTCTCTAAGGAAGAAACAGAAAATTCAGGCTTTGACAAATATTTCAGGTAGTAATATCTGTCATAAGGGCTCAATCAGAAATTGCTCTGTTTCTGTATGTATTAATTAATTTCCTTGCCCTATTGTTTATTATGTGGGACTTCTACAAGGCTAGCCTCACTTTTTTTCCTCTGTTGCAAAATGCTAGATGTTTTTAAATACCTACATCTGAGTCCTGCGTCTCAGACTTGCATATGTAGGAGCTAGAGAAAGTACCCAGGAGCTGAAAGGGTCTGCAACCCTATAGGTGGAACACCATATGAACTAATCAATATCCCCAGAGCTCATGTGTCTAGCTGCATATGTAGCAGAAGATGGCCTAGTCGGCCATCATTGGGAAGAGAGGGCCCTTGGTCTAGCAAACTTTATATTCCCCAATACAGGGGAATGCCAGGGCCAAGAAGTGAGAGTGGGTGGGTAGGAGAGCAGGGCGGGGGGGAGGGTATAGGGGACTTTTGGAATAGCACTTGAAATGTTAATGAAGAAAATATCTAATAAAAAAATTAAAAACAAAACAAAAAAGAAAAAATGAATAACATACATACATCATCAACTACTTTGAGAGTTTTTTCAAGTTCTCAAACTTGTAATTATTTTTAGCAGTTTATATTGAAAATATATAGGAAAACATTAAAGTATTTGGTGTCAAAAGTTTTTGTTTTTGATTTTTGTTTTTGGTTTGGGTTTTTGTTGTTGTTGTGGTTGTTTTTTTTTTGTTTTTTGTTTTTTGTTTTTTTGTTTTTTTGTATTAGTTTTATATTTTCTTTATTTACATTTCAAATGTTTTCCCCTTTCCAGCCAGATATCCCCTTTGGAACTCCCCTCTATCCCACCTCCCCTCCTCCTAACGTTATGAGGGTGCTCTACCATCTACCCACCTACTCCCTTCTTTCTGCCCTGGCATTCCCCTACACTGGGTCATCAAACACCCTCAGGCCCAAGGGCCTTTCCTCCCACTGATGTCCAACAAGGCCATCCTCTGCCACATATGCGGCCAGAGCCTTGGGTCTCTCCATGTGTATTCTTTGGTTGTTGGTCCAGTCTCTGGGAGTCCCAGGGGACTTCTCTCCTGTTGACACTGTTGCTCGATTTTGTTTAAATTTGTTAAAGATGAGAGATGAGAGAGAGAGAGAGAGAGAGAGAGAGAGAGAGAGAGAGAGAGGGAGAGAGAATCGTCTATCTAATTGAACAGTAGGCATTAATTTTAAAATCAGCTTTAAGCCTCTTCCCCGTTGCAGGTCTATTCCTATAAGATCATTTTTATATCGAAAATCACATTGCTTATAAAGCATATCAGGTCTATGACATCTCAGGCTATAGGTAACTGGCTAGGTTTTGCAGTACTAGTCATGGTCAGTTCTAGCCTGGATACTTAGACATGTGCACAAAGTGCATGTAGTCTCCTGCAATAGGTGCTTACCCTCAAGTTCTAGAAGGAAAAACAAAAGAACTGACAATATCCTGTGCTGTGTCTAGAGGCCCCCTGTATAAAAATAATAATAAAAAACCCCACCACCACAACAACAAAAACCCAACCAGAAGAGGAGAATTTTCTCTTGAAATAATCTTTAATTTAAAGCATACAATGTTTTATAAATGATCATCTTTAGTGGCAACAAACCCAAGAAAACAAAATGTAATTATTATTGAATAAAAATGTTACTTATTTACATATTTTGTAATTAATTTGATGCTATTTATACAAGGAAGTATAAATTGTGAAGGGTGATATTATAAATACTAGTGTTTTAAACAGTAATTGCAGTTAGAAAATTCTAAAATGGGGGTTAGTTACATGACCTATGATTGGTTCTGTGTCATAGCTAAACCAAAACCCTTAGAAGGGCACAGATTATTTTACATCCTTTTGAGTAATATTCAAGAGCAGCATCCAAGTTTAGTTTTTAATTGCAAATAATATAAGCAGAGCAGTCAAATAATACTTACATACATTTGACTATATCTTATCTTTAGAATATCACATTGAGTGCTAAATATTATGAAAAATGCATAAATGAGAATGGTAAATTTTGCTTCTGCCCTGGACACATTCTATTATGCACAAATAAATATCACTTCTCTATAAAAAAAATAACATAGAAACAAACACCACAATCAACTCAAGATTATGTTCAGGCTGCAGAGATGGTCAATGGTTAGACCACTGGCTGCTCTTCCAAAGGGTCCATGTTTAATTACCAGCTCCCAAAACTAACAACCTCTGTAACTCTAGTTCTAAGAAATTAGATGTCCTTTTCTGGGCTCTGTTGCACAAGGTACATATGTTGTACACAGACATACATGTAGGCAAAATGCACACACATTCATAAACACAAAGAAAATAAATATGATTTGGTTGTTTCCATATCTATCTATCTATCTATCTATCTATCTATCTATCTATCTATCTATCTATCTATCTATCTACTAATAGTTTGCATTTATGCAAATGTTGTCCTAGTGGACAGTAGTGACTGAAAGTAGCAAGCTTACCTGTGCTTCTTCTATATCTCATTCCTATCATTCATGAAGATTTCACCCAAATGCCTGCCTCTGAGACCACCACATGTAATATTAGTTCCTAATGTAAGAAGTCAATAAGACACTATTATTCAGACAATAGAAAGAATGAAAGTAAAAAGCAGTCTATTAAAATACATGATGTTGCTAGTATAATTGAGACATTAAGGCTAAGACTATCTTCTAATACACTATTAGATATATCACTGGCATTTCACATTTCTATATGATCTGTGAGAGATTCAAGATATAGTAACATTTTTGGGTTTCTTTATTCTATAGAACCCACTTAAATTATAGATAAAATGTACTCAGATAACTTTCCAATGCTTCATTTCTTTATGTACTAAATATTTTTATATTTGAGCTGGCAAGATGGTGAGATGGGTACTGCGTTTACAATGTAAGTTTGATGACCTGATTTCAGACCCCACAGAATCCTCCTCCTCAACTGAAAATCTTGATGTTGTGGCATATGTCAGTATCCCAGAATGCACTTCTGAGGGAAAGGAGGCAAAAAGTAGGCTTGCTGTGAACTCATAGGACAACTGGCATGGCATTTGTAGTAGTAAGAAGGAACCAACACTCAAAGATAGCTCCTGTCCTCCACATGTGCACTGTGGTATGTACATACTTGCAACAACACACCACACTACAATATATACAAACACACATAGACAAAGCATCGAATTAAAATATTTATATTGTTATATGATGTACACATTTAAAACATAAATCATTATTTTAATTTTAGCCATCCTTTAGAGGACAATATGAATTAAAAGTCATTACATAGAACTACACAGAATTACAAGTTAGTGATCAATTACTTTCAATTACTTGTTTTACCTGAAGAGCTTCTGTCAAGGAAATATCTATTGGCTTAGTTCAAATTCCATAGTTCTCTCCTTTACAAAAACACATTCTGATGTGTTTGTATTCTTGTAACACTTTAACTCTCTGGCTGTGCATGTATTTTGTGACTCTGGCACCCTAATAAGCCATTGTTTTTAGAAAAAGAGTATTTTTATACCATTAAGTATCCTTTCCTAAGACTATAATAAATTTTGCTTCCTGTCTTTTATTTGCATAAGTAAAATCTTCATTTTTTGCATTAATGTGTATCTTTTCTGTATCTAATTATCATTAACTTTCTTTTGACTGTGCAGGGCAGGCTATTTGCCTCAGAATATTCCCCTAGAGATCATCAGATACCTGTCTGAGGAAAAGGATTTTCTTCCTTGGCACGCTGCCAGTCGAGCTCTTTATCCTCTGGATAAATTACTGGACCGCATGGAGAACTACAATATCTTCAATGTAAGCATATAGAATTTCTTCTTTCTAATATTCAGAAGATAAAATATTTTCTCATTATGCACGCCGCGCAACTGAGTCTGAATTATTTCATTTCCTCTTGCCCGTTTAGGCTGTTATTTTTGTCCTGATTTTCTATGCAATACCGATGACAGTTATTTGAAAAAAGAAATTTAACACAGGCTACCTTTTATTCTGGCCTAAAAGTGTCAATTAAGCTTAAGTGCTTGAGAATTTAAGAAAGAATGTACATGGCAAATCCATAAAGTTCAAACTTACTTCTTGAGAGTTAAAGGGCTCTGTGTTCACAAAGGACTTAACCTGAGTAGAGAGAACCCAGAAAACTTAACAGAATATAGACAGTTTCAATAAAGATTCTTAGTCATTATTTTTATCCAAAAGGGCATGGTGAATTCAATGCACCTCCTTAATTAACAAGGATAAGATCAACATTGAGGCCAAAGCCCATCCATAATTGGGTCCAAGGGGATACAGGGCAGCAAACAACAGATAATCCAGGCAGACACAGAGGCATGCCATACATTCCAAAATGGTACCTGACCAGATTTTCTAAGTTTAAAGCCCAGGAAACCAAAATTGTACTGTCGGGAGCACCTAATCGGACTCAGTGATCATTTTGAATCATATCAGGATTAACTACAGCTAATGAGCTTTTGATTCCCTGCTTTCTAATCACAGTTACCTTGATGTACTGTAAAGTTTTCTTCAGATACTTTAAGAACCTGTACTGTGCTTTGTGAAGTGATTCCATGGCTTATGGCATAGTAAGTCTGTGAATTGAAACTCACAATTGAAATTATTGAAAGATGGGTTGTCAGCCATTCAATATGTGATTAGAACCATCCAGGTTGTCTAATGTTCATCACAGGTGCCTCGTTCCCTCCTTGTTTTCTTACCCAAAGCCTTCCTCAAAGTGACTCCATCAATTTACTTTTAAAATTGAGAAAAATCACGGCTTGCCTATTCATTGTTGTTAGTTTTGCATATGCCCTTAGCAACAGACGTGCAAATAAATGTGTCATTTGAGTTATGGGATGTTCATCTGCTAGAGAAAGTCTTATATTTCCCTTTTTCCCTAATAAAGAGATGCTGAAGTATGAAACTCCTAAAAAGGCAAAATACACTCTTGTGTATATTTATACTTTTGAATAGTATAGTTTTTGTTAAATTCCTCACTTACAGTAAAAGTTAAGTGATGTTCTTGCAGTAATTTTAGTGCTATCATTCCTTAGACAAAATTCTAAGATTGCATTAAAGTAAGGTAGAGCACATTTTATATCAGCATTGATATTTAAATGCATCATTAGTTGAACAGATTTTTGAAATTGTGATACAATATTACTGTATGGATGTGTTATGTTCATCTTCTCTTCCATCACACTGGCCTATTGGCTGGGCCGGTCTAACAGCTTTTCATTGACTAGCCTCTATTGATGCAAAGTATACAAATATTAGTTGTTCCAGTTGAAGTGAATTGCCCAGACATTAAAATTGCTTGCTGCTTGTCTGGAGGACTGCAGTTCAATTACAAACATCTGTATTGGCTTAGGTAGCTCACAATCACCTATAACTCTAGCTAGAGTAGATATGAGGCCCTTTTCTGCCCCCTGTGATCACCTGTACATAGCTGGCATCTACTCACATAGGCACCCAGACCTATGCATAAACAAAAATGCAATCTTAAAAAGTATATTAGATTCTTGTTTTCCTAAGGTGCATCTGTGTATGGTTACATATATGCCGGCATGAATCTCACCCTGAATATTCCCCCATTTCCCTTATTTTATCAAGATTGGTCATGAAAAAAATTAGCACAGCAAATTATTCAGTTAGAAGAAAAGAATACTGTCTTCTATGTCTGAAATAGTAAGTTGAATAAAAGCATAAAAAATTACATGGAATTACTAAGATAGAGTTTTTAAATTACAGAATTCGGGAAGAGTGAAACTAATTTCATCTTGGTTTCTTCTATTCTCCATGCAGGAATATATTCTAAAACAAGTTGCAACAACATACATCAAGCTTGGATGGCCAAAAAATAACTTCAATGGATCTCTCGTTCAAGCCTCCTACCAACATGAGTACTGTTTTACTCTATTGTTCTCTTTCCCCAGAGCTGTGCAAATACATGCTGCTAGTGACACTGCGACTTTAGCATCATGTGACTGCCTTTCTCTCATTCTGCATTTTGCATTTCCCTTTCCTGGGAAGACTGTAGCTGAGCAACACAATTTTTGCTGTGTCTTAATTGAAGATATGTCTATGTTGTAATCCTGGGATCAGAACCTGCACCTCTGAGTGGAGGACAAGTTCCAGCAAACATTTAGTGTGCTTGACTCCCACTCAGCCTAATGCAGGCTCTTGACTCAGCACCACAGGATTTCTGTATCTAAACCTATTTTGTGTTTTTGTTTACTCGCCTACCATATTAATTACTTTTTCTGTGCTGTAACAAAATAAGCAATAAAGGAAGCAAAGTATTTTTTCCACCCAATATATTTCATACAATATACTTTATGCAAATCTATGAGGAAAGGAGTTTCCTTCCCTCAACTCCTTATAGATACACCCCACCTTCCTGTCTACCAGATTTCAAGTGATTCTCTGTCTGTAAAGCAAAAACTAAAAGAGAAAAAGGGAAGGAAAAAAGAGAGAAAGAAAGAAAGACAAATGAAACCCAGTAAGACAAAATTAAATAAATGAAAAAAAAAAAACAAAGCAAAACAAAAAAATGGAATCAGTTTCGTGATGGCCAATACTTCTGGGCATGCAGCCTATCACGGAGCATAATGCTTATATATACAGAGACCCTAACTAGAGAAAATTGATTTTTCCTTGTATGGCTTAAACCTATACAAGTCTTATAAAGATTGTCCCAGTCTTTGTGAGCTCATATGTGTGTCAGACCTGTTTAAATGTAGGGTTTATTTTGATCCTTGGTTTACAAGGATATTTTCCATGGGTTGTCATGCATGGTGATGGGAGGGTGAGGGCAATTATCATATTGTGTCCACCCCACTCAGGAAGCAAGGAGAGGTGAAATTGATGGTTCAGTTTGGCTTCTTCCCTTTTCCCAAATAAAGTCTAGACCTCTGCCCATGGAACAATATTATGTGCATTCAGGATGGATCTTGTTTCTTCAATAAACTGTCTGTGGAAACAACAGGGATATAAGAGACATATCTTCATTGCTAAATTTGAATGGATGCATGCATGCATCCATCCATCCATCCATCCATTCCATCCATCTATCCAAAATGATTTGCTCTGATTTTTTTTTCACATAGTAACATTTTCTTTAACCCTTTTTTTTCTCTTTGAAAATGTACAGAGAGCTACGGAGGGAAGTGATAATGTTGGCATGTAGCTTTGGGAACAAGCACTGTCACCAGCAGGCATCAACACTTATTTCAGACTGGATTTCCAGCAACAGAAACAGGTAAGTTGGAACCCATCTTGCACTTCTGATGGCGTTTGTCAGATCTAGGTGGCTATATCCCTCTTATCAACTGGGGAAAAGCAAGACAAGAAAAATTCACAGCAGATCATTGTCTCAGCTTCACAGTGGGCAAAGTAGCAGCTTGGATGTTGCAACACACTCATCCTGGGACTGCTATTCAGGCTTTGGGCTAACTTTGTTTATCTAGAACTTCATTCTTCATATTCATGGGGCAGTCATCTTGTATTAAGTATGGTAACTTCCTTATGTGATAGAAATTACCTTAATTTAAACTCTTAAAGGTTTTTATAAAGGTTGAAGTATTTATTCACCAAGAAAGGTTATCAACAAAGAACCAGAACTGGTGTTTATATGAAAAACTAAACACCAAAATGTCGTAAGTAAGGCCTTTGCTCCTTGGGTGCCCCTCCATAATGCCCTTAACCTTGTATCTTATCTTAGAATGTTATGATGCATAATATTAATACAAATGGAAAATTAAAATTACTTAATAAAATATTTTAAAGAAAACATTCTATGAAATGTCATATTTTAATGAAAGTGATAGATGTATCATACTTCTCTCTCTCTCTTTCTCTCTCTCTCTCTTTCTCTCTCATACACACACACACACACACACACACACACACACACACATCCTATTGATATAATAGTTCTTTGTATTTCAGGAGTCTTAGTTCATATGTACATATATGTATATATAATATTATAATATATGTATTAGAATTCTTATATATATATATGTTAATAAGATGTGTGTGTGATATATATATATATATATATATATATATATATATATATATATATATATATATATATATATATATA
>CACVCL010020953.1:0-71790 GCA_902729485.2 Mus minutoides
GAAAAGAGTAATGTAGCCAAGAAGTGTGCAGAAGAGTAGAGCAGATGTTTCTAAGATAATATGAAAGATGAATTATTGTATAAAAAAATGTCCAGCATCTTTAGCCAGAAGGAAAATGTAAATCAAAACTATATTGAGATTCCAGCTCACTCAAGTCAGAATTGCTATCATCATGAAAATATAAAAAGCAGATGTTATCAAGGTTGGTGACTGGATTATACAATGTTGGTAGCAATGTGAATAAGCAAAGCACTATGAAAACGAGCATGCTGGTTGTTCAGAAAGATAAAAATAGGACTACAATGTTATTCAGTGGTACCACACTTGGTTTGTTTACTGATAGGTACCAGAGTCAGCATATATACACCCATGTTTATCAAAGCATTGTTCAAATATAGCCAAGTCACACACTCAATCTAGGTGTCATATAATTAGGAAGAATATAATTAAGTCAAGAAGATGATAAAAGCATTTGATAAACAAGCTAACCACCTGAGTTCTATCCTCAGATCCACAGTGGGAGACAAGCAGCTTCTAAAAATTGTCCTTGGACTTTCACTTGCAGAATGTGGTGTGCAGATGCTTTTACTCATTAGTATACAACCATTGTACTCTATATCTAATGAAGAGCTAATATACAAAATATATACAGAACTCAAGAGACTAGACATCATCAAAACCAAACAACCCAATTAAGCAACGGGGTATAGACCTAAACAAATCCTCAATAGGGGAATCTGAAATGGCTGAGAAGCACTTACAGAAAGGGTCAATATCCTCAGCTATAAGGGAAATGCACATCAATACTACTCTGAAATTCTATCTTACATCTGTCAAAATGGCTAAAATCAACAACACAAGTGACAGTTCATGCTGGCAAGGATAGGAGCAACTCCATTGCTTATGGAAGTATAAACTTGTACAGTTACCATGGGAAAAATATGGTTGTTTTTTGAGAAAATTGTGAAACTATGTACACAGCAGCTTTATAATAGACAGAAACTCAAAATGACCTAGATGTCCCTCAACCAAACAATAGATAAGGAAAATGTGGCATATTTATGCAATGGAGTATTACTCAGATATTAGAAAAAAATGACACCCTGAAATCATCAGGATACAATATACAAAACTCAAGAAAGTTAATAAGCCAAAGGGCCCAAGTGAGGATGTCTCAATCCCACTTGGGAGGAAGAAGAAAGCAATCATAGGTAGCAGAGGGAGGAAAGGACCTAGGTGGGAGAGGAGACAGGGAGGAAGAAAGAATAGGATCAGGTTTGGAAAAGGACAGGAGTGAAGCTCTGAGGTTAGCAGAATGAATGGAAAAAATCAATCTCAGGAAGTAGGAGGTGGGTGGACCCTCTCCAATGTACCAGAGACCTGGGAGGTGAGAGAATCTCAGGATTCAAAGGAGGAACCTTAGATGAAATGCCCAAAAGTGGGGAGAAGGAACTAGTAAAGTTGCCCTCCAGTAGAAAGACATGGGATCAAGCAGAGGGAATGGGATGCCATCCCTCCAAATGTCAAAAACTCTGACTCAGAATTGTTCCTTTCTAAAAGAACTTTAGGGACAAAAAACAAAAAAGAGACTGAGAGAAAGGAGGTCTAGTGACTGGTGCCAATTGGGATCCAGTTCAAGGGGAAGCTCCAAGGCCTGACACTATTACTGAGGCTATGGTGTACTTACCGAAAGGAGCCTAGCATGGCTCTCCTCTGAGAGGCCCAACAAGTAGCTGAAAGGTTCAGATGAAGATACTTACACCCAGCCAATGAACAGAAGCTGGGGACCCCTGTGGTTGAATTAGGGAAAGGCTGAAAGAAGCTGAGGTGGAGGGTGACCTCATAGGAAGACCAGCAGTCTCAACCTACCTGGAACCTTGAGATCTTTCAGACACTGACCCACAAACCAAGCAGTGTACACTAGCTGATATGGAGTCTCTGGCACGTATGCAGCAGAGGACTGCCTGTCTGACCTCAGTGAGAGAAGATGCTCCTAACTCTCAAAAGATTTGAGAGCCCAGGGAATAAGGAAGCCTGGTAAGGTTGGGAGGGGGCATCCTCTTGGAGATGGGGTAGGAGGAATGGGATGAGGAACTGTTGGAGAGCAGACTGGAAGGGGAATAATAACTGGACTATAAAAAATATTAAATAATAATAATAATAATAATAATAATAATCTTCAAAAGAAAAAAGAAAAAAATGTGGTACATTTATGCAATGAAATATCAATCAAACTTTAAAAATGACATGAAATTGTCAGGCAAATGAATGGAACTAAAAAGTAACACCCTGAGTGAGGTAATCCAGAATCTGAAAGATAAATATGATATGTATTCACTTATATCTAAATATTTGCCTTTAAAAAGATAACGAAGCTACAATCGATATATCCAGAGAGCTTAGGCGTAGAGGAAAGGACTCAGGATGGCAAATGAATCTCACTGTACGGGGGAATAAAATAATATTTTTAAGTGGACTGGAGACAGGGGTGTGGTAGAAGGGATGAGAATTGGTGGACCCAATGGAAATAGAAAAGGGAGATGGGATTGAATAAAGGTATGTGGGCAGAGACCTCTAAAAGTTAAATGGTGTTTAAAGGACAATATAGAAATCTAGTACAGGGGACAGGTTTTTTTGTTTTGTTTTGTTTTTTGTTTGTTTGTTTGTTTGTTTTTTCAATTTTTTATTAGATATTTTCTTAATTTACATTTCAAATGCTATCCCAAAAGTTACCTACCCCCTATCCCATTTGTCAATTCTTGATCTTACTGCACAGGCCATTGCTGTTCTGTTTAGGAATTTTTCCCCTGTGCCCATCAGGGGACAGTTTTTATAACATAAGAAGGTGATTCTAATAAAGTCTCCAAATAATGAGAGAGATGCAACCCCAACTGGCCATTTCTTGTCACCATCAAATGAAGTTTCCAATTGTGTTTTAACCAATTGAGTTGTTGGCAAGAACTATCCCATGTAAATTCCCCAAAACTCTGGCTGTTGACAAGATAACAGGTTGTTCTCCACAAACTGACAGCAAAGCCTTATTCAATAAGAGATAATACAACTCATTGACCATGGAGAGATAAAGATCCTTCTCCCCTGTATTATAGTGTCAATGACATAAAAAGGTACTTTGAGGCTACCAAAAGGGAAACGAACACTATCCCAACCTCAGAACTTCTTGACCTACAATCTGCCCTGCATGCCAAGTATACTAGGGCAATGGTATCACAAAATTTGTGGGAGTAACAAACTGATGTCTGGATTGACTTAAGACCCACTTTGAGATGGAACCCATACCTGACTGATTGGGTGTCCAAAAACAAGAGACTAAATAGTCAAGAGACTTGGGTAAAAGCATATACTACTTGTCTAAAAAAAATATGAGTCACAATAAAAATACTCCTAATGATAGATCTCCATGGTGCTATAATCATAGATCAGTGCCTTGCAGCCATCATCAGAGAGTCTTCTATAGCAGATGGGAACAAACACAGAGACCCACAGAGTTACCTTGGAACATACACCTCTGCGTTTATGAAATCTCTCCCTTCAGAGCTCAGGGTGTCCTGTAGAAGAGGCAGAAGGAATGAGAGAGGTAGCACAGATGAAGAACTTCAGGAGAACAAGGCCCTCTAAATTGACTGAGAAAAGTTCATAAGAACTCACAGACAGGAAATCAACAACCATAGATCCTACACAGGTCTGCTCCCAACTCTCTGTATATGTGTTGTATCTTTATAAGATGGGCATATGTACTTTATGAGACTCCTGGATGTGTAAACGAGTACATCTCTGTCTCTTGTGCCTTCTCTTGGGCTCTTCTTTTCTTTTTTTTTTTAACTGTTTTGTCTAACTTTGATATGAGGATTCTGATCTTAGAAGGGGAAACAAAATACCCATTGAAGGAGTTACAGAGACAAAGTTCAGAGCTGAGAAGGAAGGAAGGACCATCCAGAGACTGCCACACTTGGGGATCCATCCCATAAACAACCACCAAACCCAGACACTATGGCAGATGTCAACAAGAACCTGCTGACAGGAGCCTGATATAGATATCTCCTAAGGGGCTCTTCCAATGCCTGGCAAATACAGAAGTGCATGCTCATAATCATCCATTGGACAGAGCACAAGCTCCCCAATGAAGGACCTAGAGAAAGTACCCAAGGAGCTGAAGGGTTTTGCTGCCCCATAGGAGGAACAACAATATGAACTAATCAGTACTCCCAGAGCTCCTTGGAGCTAAACCACCAATCAAAGAAAACACACGGTGGAACTTGTGGCTCTAGCTGTATATGTAGCAGAGGATGGCCTAGTCAGTCATCAATGAGAGGAGAACCCCTAGGTCCTGTGAAAGTTCTATGCCCCAGTATAGGGGAATGCCAGGACCAGTAATGGGAGTGGGTGGGTTGGGGAGGAGGGGGTGGGGGGAGGGGATAGGGATTTTCAGAGGGGATAACATTGAAATGTAAATAAAGAAAATATCTAATAAAAATATTAAATAAAAAAGAAATTATTAAATAAGGATAAAATAGGGAAAGGGTTTGCAGGAAAATTCTCATTTTTAGTCATGTGGTAATAAAGTCACATAGTATTTTATCTAGAATATTAAAAGCTTGTCAGTTTTACTGCAGTTAGAAATGATGCTGCAGTCTTACTAACTCCTGATTACTTACCCACTAGCACTCGGTGCAGTTATTTCAACCTCATCCAAGATTACTCTGTGTCCGAAATGATATCAGCCCTTTGCAGACATTAGCTGCACCTGTAGTGAAAACAAAAAGTTATCTGGTGAGATTGAGCAATAGTAGCATATGCATAAAAATGTCACAAAATTTAAATTATACACTTTATCAAACTGGCTTCTACAGAAGGAAAATCCTTGCTTTCTTTCTAGCTTTATAGTCAATGACCTAAAGTATATCACCACTTTCATTTCTTGCTTTTTATCACCATCATTTCAGATGCATGGTTATTCTTGACAATAAACTATTCTGTCCTATAGAATCCTTTTTTCAAGGAGAAAACTAGATTCCTATGGCTATTGTCTCACTCATTCTTTGAATCTCATATATTGGCTGGAATTTTATGTCTGACATTGGCCCTGGAAAGATAAATAAGTTAAAGTTTTGGTCGTCAAAGAATCCAACTGCAATATGAGAAAACAGATAGCACAAAAACACTATTAATAATTCAGTGACCAATTGAAAAGATAGTGTGTTACCATATAGAAAGAAAACTGTAACTTTGTGTGGATATAGAAATGGGGATATGTGAAGATCCCAAAATGGAATAATCTTGGGAAAAGAAAAACAAAAAAAACCAGTGTCTACAGGCTTGGGCCCACAAGAAAGCTAGAAAGGAGGAATCAAACCCTGTCATGCGTACCTTCCATTTCTGTCTGTGTGTCCTTACTTGGGCTAGTTGTTTGCTTCTCTGGGCCAGCATGTTAATCACTCAAGAACAGTCAGTCTAATGGTACTTGTTCTCCTCCAAACTATAGGCACAGAGATAAGTCCTTGTCCTTAACCTTAAGTCATCTTGGACTCTAGAGAAAATAAAACTTCCTGGAGCCAAGTTGCTTCCCCTCAAAATCTCCAAGAAAGGACAGTTATCCACAAAGGCAGTGTGTATCCTGGGCCAGAAGGAATAATCTCCTATGAACTAATTCAGCACAAGTTGAACCACTATTTATCATCAAAACTTGAGACAAAGATAAATGATACTACATTTTTAACCAATACTACATGTTTAAGCATTCCTCTTACTGCTTGCCCTGATTTTTAAAACTGTAGCCCCTATCAGTATCCCCAAAGCAAATGTAGGCTCACTAGACCCCTTATCTGTTCTTATTTCCAATGTGTCCACACTGAATAAATCAATCTTTTTCCACGTCCTCTCTCTACTTCTCATTCACATAACTTATTTCTTAAATTACAATTTTAGTGATGTGGAACCTACACTTTTACCCCAAATCTACAATCACAGACATTCTGAGAAAGGTAACATGGATAGTTTATCCATAGTACACTGGGAGTTTCTGAGGCAACCATTTTTTGGGGAACCTCCTAACATTTGTATTCTTCTATTAAAATAATAAGGTAGTAGAAGAATTGGTCATTAAATGCAAAATATGAATAATTATTGATTCAAAGGTCTTGAGTTTATTCATTTAGCATGAATTATACCCACAGTCTGAAAAATAAGTCTAAACAAAAAAAGTATGAATATAATTCACAAAAAAATAAGTTGTTTTAGATTAGTTGTCCTACAAATTATCTTCTTTTAGACCATAGTAACCTTAATTCTAGGTTTCCTACCTTTTAAAGATGTAGGCAAACTGACAATGGTGATTTAGTGTCATGGAATAGCCTTGATAGGCACATGTTTAGCACTAGGAGATAATAAAGTTAGAAATCTGGGCACACAAATTAGAACATTAGAGATAGTAATGATTAAGAATAATGTTCTAAGAGATATTATCAAGAGCTATAAAGTATCCACTTTATCAAAATGGATGAATAAGGAGGAGATAAAGAATGATAATGAGGCTTAGTTATAAATACTTTGGTTCCTTATAGGTATCTCCTAGTTTTCCTGATTTGCAAAAAAATAATTAAAACAGAAATTGATATAGAAAATGGATTTATTTATGTTGTTCAAATCAGGAGGAGAACAAAGTCTACACACACACACACACACACACACATCATTTATTACCATCTTAAAATATATAAATAAATCCATGAAACAAATAGATCAAAACATAAATAAATTCAATTGTGAGACAGACGGGTTGTTCTTTTCCTGAGGAAAGGGACCTGTGCTCTAGGTTGTCTCTAAAACACTTTTCCCATTTAAGTCTAGGTAGGCAAAAATGAGGTCTTAATGATTCTGTCTTTAATATTCAATGAGAAGCCCAGATCTAATTTTGAAAGGATTAAGAGATCTTTTGTGAACCATGTATGAGTAATCATACTTGACAAATACAAATTCAGGTTGTCCCAAATAGACTATTTCAATATGGGCATGGCTTCATGAAGGTCTAATAGCCACAGGACAAACAAGGCCAGTAATGAAGGCATTTTGTAAGACATTGGTGGAAACATCAGATGGACAGGTTACAACTAAGAGAGGACATCTTTATCATAGGTTCCAGACACCATATGAGGACATTCTTAGATTTGGTCTGGTAAAACCTAGTGGCTAGTAAGGTTAAGTATTTTTTACTAGTTTTGGTCCTGTGAGAAAAAGCAAAAGCACATTAAGAAAGAAAATGGCTTATTTTGACTTACTGTGCAAGAATACATTCCAATACATTGTCACAATAGGTTGCAATCATATAAAAAGTTCTTAATAGAAAAAAATCTTCAACTGAGAATAGATCTTTTTATTTATTATTATTATTATTATTTTTCTTTATTTACATTTCAAATGTTACCATCCTTCCCAGTTTCCTTCCCGAAACCCCCCACCTCCAATTTACACCCACACATTACATCATTAACATTCTAAACAAATTTTCAGAGGGAAAAGATCCTCAAAAATGTTTTTTTAAGTTTTAAAATATCCATTATCATTTGTATGCATGTGGCATGTGTGAGTACGGTGCTCCAATTCCAGGAACCACATGTGGAGGTCAGAAGACAGCATTGGAGATGGTTCTCTCCTCCCTACATAGGTTTCAGGCACTGAACTTGTATCATCAGGCTTGTATATGGAGTATTTTCATCTCATGAGATATAACACCAGATTAAAAAAAAACACACACTCTGGTGTATTTTAGCTAGTAGCCATGAATGGTAAAAAGGTCATTTTTTTAAAAGAAGGTTAATTTATTAATTTCTCCAGCCATAGATGAGGTCAATTTTTGAACTAGAAAATATGGCCACTATGCCATTTGCTTTTTTTTTTTTAAACCAGTTACAGTGCTTGCCCTTGTGTTACCTAGAATACAATCTTTTGCTGGACTTCCACCTCTAAAGGTAAGGTTATGCCAACTTATAATTCTCTACAAGAAAAATAAAGGATTGTAAAAGAGAGCTTCATTTTTTTTAAAGATTTGTTTTATTTTTATTAATGTGCATATGTCTGTATTTATGTCCACATGTGTTTAGGTGGCCAAAGGATCCAAAAGTGGATGTCTAGTACCCTGGGCCTGGAGTTACAGGAGGCTGTGAACTAGCTCATTTGGGTTCTTTGAACTCTGCTCCTCTGAAAGAGAAGCAAACACTGTTAACCAGTGAACGATTGCTCCATCCTTGAGAAAGCCCCCATGTGAAATCTCCAGAAGACACCATCACAAAAGATCTCATCCCACAGACATTACTATAGGTAAGTCCCTCTTAGTATATGAATAAGGAAAAGTGATGAGGTCGGTCAAGGGGAGAAATCAGTACTTTTTTTTTTTAAGCCTGGCTTTGCAATCTGTATATCCTTAGAGAAATGTCTAAAGAGTTGAGGGGGTTTATTAAGTGAAGATTCTGTCAGCCTCTTTTACTGTTTTGTAGTCCTTTCATGATGGTAAGATCTAATCTCTGACTCCCAAGCACACAGGTTCTATCCAACTTTGCTTCCGATGAGACATTTGCTCATCCTAGCTGTAATAGCATGACCCAGAATGGAGTTAAACAGGGAAGACAAGCACACCAATGAATGAAAATCAGCTCAACTTAGACTTGGGCTTCTTATGGTCCAGAACCTGGTCAGACATTCTTCTGTAGATAACTTTTCATTCCACTAATACATTATGGATGTTTTCTTTTTACCCCAATATGCTTTTGTCGTATTCCATCTAACAATGACTTAAGGTTCAATGTTATCATTGCCTATCATTGAGCATAAGTTATCATCTTTTTATAAATTAGATATGTTCTTTATTTACATTTCAAATGCTATCTGCTTTCCTGGTTTCCCTTCCAAAAATCCCCTATCCTCTCCCCCTCCCCCTGATCACAAATCCATCCACTCCTGCTTCCTGGCCCTGGCATTCTGCTATACTGGGGCATAGAACATTCACAGGACCAAGGGCCTCTCCTCCCATTGATGACCAACTAGGCCATCCTCTGCTCCATATGCAGCTAGAGCCATGAATCCCACCATGTGTTTTCTTTGGTTGTTGGTTTAGTCCCAAGGAGCTCTGGGGATACTGGTTAATTAATATTGTTGTTCCTCCTATGGGGCTGCAAATCCCTTCAATATCTTGGGTACTTTCTCTAGCTCCTTCATTGGGGACCCCATGCTCCATCCAATGGATGGCTGGGGCACGCCTCCCTCGACCAGGAAGAAAGACACGCCACCACCAGGATCTTCTCAGTCAGCTTTATTCTGGAGCACCTTCATAGTAGATTCCCAGGACCCCGGACAGCAGCAGAGTTGCTGCTTTTATACTCTCCCAGGGAGGGGGGGCGGTGTCATAGTGGATGTGGATTGGTGCACCAAGCTATACTTCACTAGTATTCGGCCCGTTCATTGGTGCCACAAACCGCACCTCATTAGCATATTTTCCCTTCAGGAGGGGCTACTGCCTAAGGAGGACCTGAAGGGAGCTTCGCATGCATGCTAGGCTCTCCTCCCTGGCAGCCTGCCAGTCCTGTCCCATCTTGTAATGGGGCGGAGCCAGAGGCTCCTGGAACCGGAGGCCTTCCTGGAGCTGGACGGCCTTCCTGGAGCTCAGGCAGCTTTGCCAGTCAGAGCTCGGGTGGCGTTTCGCCAGTCAGAGCTGGGGCAGTGCCTTCGTGGCTTTCAGAGCTGGGGCGGCACCTTCACCGCCTCAGAGCTGGGGCGGCACTTTCTACATCTCCCCCTTCTTTATTAGTTAAATATGAAGTCCTATAAATCTGGTCAGCGAACACCCCGGCCTGAGGGAGCAGCCTTTGACAAGTGACTGATGGGAAATCAGACTACCATCAGACTCGACCACCAGTCTGTCTCTGCAGAGATCTGGAGTAGGAGGAGATGCTACCAGCACATTGCTGGCGGACTTGGGTGTAACAGAGGTCAAATCGTTTGTGCAATCATGAGACATTGTAATGAATTTCCGCCCTAGTCGTTGATAGGCGTACTTTAGCATACCCGTCTCTGTGTCTTTTTATCAGGAAAAGGATAACATCCCCTGCACTGTATTGTGACACTCTGTCAGCAAAATTGAGTTTCCTTACTCCGTCATCTTTTGAGGTGGTATAGTGGGAGTCATTAGGTCTGTCCCTAAACCGGGGAAGTATCGGCAAACCAGTCTGCTAGGAAATCATTACAGACTTTTAAGAGAGACCAACCAGAACTCGGGCGAAATGCCCTCATCTATGGCCATCAGGGCTCGAACAACGGCAGCCTTCTGCTGAGCCTGAGTGCATCTCATATGATATAACAGCCAGAGGCAAAGTACACAACCAGCAAACACCAGGACACCCCAAAGTAGCATCCCAGCCCATTCTTTAGAAAAGGAAAAGGCATTGGACAGCCAAGAGGTAAAATCTCCCAAGGTGACAGGGTTGTCTCTGGTGCCATTCAGGATGGAAATCTGGATAAGGAGCTTCCGGGAAAGTCATTCTGCCTCCACAGTCCAATTCCCTTGAAGATAATCTGACAACTCCCTGCTGTAATTAAAGTTTTCAGACATATCAGCAGTTAGTGGGGTAATACACAAATTCTTAAAATGGGAAACACAGGAAAGTTGAATCAACCAAAATAGTTCTTCCATGTTTTCTTGAAGTAAATCAATTATTTTATTTGTCAATAAAATGCCAGATGACAAATGGGCATTAATTTCTTCTTGAACCATCAGAGCAGTGGATGCTTGATCCACAATATTACTAATTGTTTCTGCTGCTTGTTCTTGATTTGCCATGGCTACAGCCGCGGTAACTGCAGCAGTTGCTGAGATAGTAATGGCAGCCATGATAGCAGCATTAACACCAAAATCCCTTTTATGTCTAGGCATGCAAAAGGAGTAAGGGAAGTTGGGCAAAACAGCTGAATTACTATGTACTGGCATAGGGACTGGCCAAGTGCGGGCGACAGCCCATAATTTTAACATATTACCCATTTGTAAATTCATCAGGAGTATCAATAGATGTAGGTGTTTCTTCATTATCCTTTTTCTCTGCTGCATCTTCCAAGGGAGGGGGCACTCTTCGTATCAGTCTCTCAGGTATCCAAATTGGTTCTTTGTCCCTAGGGAAAACACAAACCGCTCCCCGGGACTGTGAAATAACCGGGTCTGGACCTAGCCATGACCCGGAATAAACAGAGATAGTAATGGAAAGGTTTTAATTCATAATTTGGCATCTTCAGGTAACATCGAACCCAATTAATGTCACCTAATAATCTTTGGAAATCATTTAAAGTCCTCAAATTATCCTTCCTAAACTCTACCTTTTGTGGCACTGTCTGTTTTGTTCCTACTTTGGCTCCTAAATAATCTCAAAAAGCTATAGATATTAATCTTAACATCCTATCCAGGTGAACAGCTCTGCATCGAGCTGTCCACCTAGGTTGAGGAGGTGCTGCTTTACTTGTGNTTCAAAGATACATTAAACAAAACATTCCTTTTCCATGACTGTGGATGGCAATTGCAAAGATTTATTGGTTCCAAAAATCCTAAGAAAAACCATAGCATCCACTCTAGTTTCACACCTGCTTTCAATGTGCCCTGATTCCAGGCAAAATCTAGGTCTCTGCCAAGTTTGTCCCAGCAGGGAACAGTAAGACTCCCCGATAGCGCAAACCAAGGGGCCACGGTATCATACTCATTCAAAAACCTCTCAAGGGTGGATTGTTTGATTTTTAAAATTTTTGATACAAGCAGCTCCTGAAGAGCCAAAAAAATTGGGTGCGAATGAGAAGCACCCATGATTACTTACTCCTTTTCTAACTGCACTCCTTTTCTTTATTGTCTCTTACCTGAGAACTTTCTCTTGTACCATATGCCTGGGAACTTTATCCTTGAGAGAGGGGTAAATCCCCTTTTCTTGTTCCCCCTTAATTTCCTTGAGAGAGGGGTAAATCCCCTTTTCTGTTTTCCCTTAATTTTTAAGAATAGGTTCTAGCCTCCCTTTTGCTGTTTTGTCTTTACCACTCTGCTTTTTCAAATAGTTTTTGGAGAGCAGTTAAGATAACTAAAATGGCCACACCAATCCAAAATGGATCAATATAGGGAAGCATCCTCTCTAGAATATTCCGGGAACCTTACCGGTACTGCCACTCCGTAGCTGATGAGTTCTGATCCCACGAAGATCTTCTTCAGTTCCTGAAGAGTTCAGATCCCACAAAGATCTTTTTCAGTTCCTGAAGAGTTCAGATCTTCTTCGGTTCCCGGATTTCAGCACCACTTGCGGTGCGCCTCCGTCAACCAGCAAGAAAGACACGCCACCACCGGGATCTTCTCAGTTAGCTTTATTCTGGAGCACCTTCATAGTAGATTCCCAGGACCCCGGAGAGCAGCAGAGCTGCTGCTTTTATACTTTCCCAGGGAGGTGGGGGGTGTCGTAGTGGATGCGGATTGGTGCACCAAGCTATATGTCACTAGTATTCGGCCCGTTCATTGGTGCCACAAACTGCACCTCATTAGCATATTTTCCCTTCGGGAGGGGCTACTGCCTAAGGAGGACCTGAAGGGAGCTTCGCATGCATGCTAGGCTCTCCTCCCTGGCAGCCTGCCGGTCCCATGCCATCTTGTAATGGGGCGGAGCCAGAAGCTCCCGGAGCCGAAGGTCTTCCGGAGCCAGACAACCTTCCCCGGAGCTCGGGCGGCTTTGCCGGTCAGAGCTGGGGCGGCGCCTTCGCGGCTTTCAGAGCTGGGGCGGCACTTTCTACAGATGGCTGTGAGTATCCACTTCTATATTTGTCATGCACTGGCAGAGCCTCCCAGGAGACAACTATATCAGGCTCCTGTCAGGAAGCTCTTTTTGGCATCCACAATAGTGTCTGGGTTTGATGGTTGTATATGGAATGGATCCCCAGGTGGGGCAGAGACTGAAGGAATGACCATCCATACGTTATCTTCTTAAATAAGATAGCATATATCACTAACTAAATATTTTATGCTACAGTTAATTGTCAAAATTCCAATTAGTTTATTTATTTTTCAGATAAGGTATCAAGTATTAAGAGAGGCTATGGTACTTGATTGGATATGTAACAATAGAGCTATTATATGCAAGTGCAAAATCTAAAATGGTGAGTCCCACCTTTAATTTATCATATCTAGCCTTAATTTCCTGACACACATGATTTTGATTTATCCTTTCTGCTAAAATAAAAGTTTTTATAAACCAAGAATCAAATTTTGCATTGTTCCTTCAAAAATATTTATTTGTCACAACGTTCTGCTTTAATTTACTTCAAATGCTATGGTTGCCAGACACTCAGATTTAAGAAGATACATAGATTGATGGTCAGATAGGCAGGCCTGCAGGCAGATAAACAGACAGACAGGCAGACTGACACTGAAATAATGAGAGGCGATCAGCAGAGGACTTTAAAGAAGAAACAAAATTTTCAAATGTAATACTTGAGTTTTAATTTATTGCCGCCAAATCAAGTAATAAGACATATTTTTTACAAACAATTGCTAATGTCTCTTCTGATTTATACTTAAAAGGATTTATTGCTAGTCTCAGCTCTGCAAAGCAATGTGAGATAAACAGGATTAGTTGAATTATATTGTGTTCTCCACAGAATTTAATACCAGCTGGGGCTGTTAAAAATTTATAGAAACAAATAAGAAAGTCCAATATCCGCTGAAGTCCTAATCCCCACCAAATGAAAACCAATGTCTAAATAACCATTTTCTTTGGAAATATAAACCCAACCAATTGAAGTTTGCAGATTATGCTGGCCTTACCTTGAAGCAGGAAAGTAGAAGAAGGAAAGATGACTGGACAGATGTAGAGGAGGACCTGAAGACACTGGCATTCTGAGTCCTTGTGAGCATCTGCAGCAGTGAATACAGAAGTGGGAAGAAGTAACTGAGGGATGGAGAATGTAAATCTGCCCTGTCGGTACTGAAGTATAAAACAATTACATGATAATTAGAATCAAGGTACCCTGAAGAAGGCATGATAACATCTATGGTATTAAATTTTATTCATTTGTTCACATTTATTTCTTCATCCACAAGTTTAAGTGACGACTTACATCTATTAAAAAGGAAACTCATCAGCAATAGACATTTATATAACCAAGATTTTCTTTGACAATCAATAGAAGTACACAGAGAACAGGATTTTTGGCTCTGAGTCCTAAGCCCTCCTGGTCACACAGGAAACACTGCCTAGCATTGGAATCAGATGTGTTCAGTCCCTCTGACATGTGGCTCTTTTTCTTCCTATCATTCACTGTGGAACCTATGATTTAAATAATCCATTCAAAAATGAATATTATACTTATTATTTACTAAGAAAAAGCAAGATATACCCATAGTGTGATAAGTTCTCCTTAAACTAGATAACTGTAATATTAAGATGAAACATTGGCCCACATTTTGTTCTGTTGCTTTCTTTCTAACTCATGCATCTATCTCCATACTGTGTTTGACCCAGGGGACTGACCTGAAAAGGCTACACTCCCAATACTTAGGGCCCTCCTTGAATCTTAGGCATATAGGAGACATTCAAGGCCACACTACTTTTTAAATGACAATAAGTATAGTTGTGTGCAAAAACAAGGTTGAGCCCTGCTGTGGCCTCAGCAGGCATTAAAGCAATGGGACCAAATGGAGTTATAGACAAGATGGGGTATATTCAGGCAAGCGTGGCTGGCACCAAGTAACATTACATTCATTGTATTCTTCACTTACCAAACTAAATAAGGAGAAAAATAGAGAAAAAAATCAATGTCAATTTATTACTGTCCATGGTTGAGCAGAAAGACTAGCCTCATCCTCTGAGTACATGTCTTTTTGCTATTCCAGATAATATAATATGTATGTGCAGGAAGCACTTCCACCACATTAAAAAAATAAGATATTTGCCTCCCCAAAAGCACTTACAGCTATTCCTTTAAGCTGCATGCTGAACTACCTGATCTTCTCATAGACTACCATTCAGAAAGAAGAACAATATACAAATTATGATTATAGAGAATAAGGGTTCGGCAGATCTTTAATCAAGAAATAAAATGAGTCTGTTACTTCAAAAAAAAGCAGCTCACAGTATTTATTTCCAATGACACAATTTATGTTTTTAAACAGGCATTAGGATTTTTGAAAACTGTTATTAATGATTGGGAGTTTTACACTGTCAGTATGTAAATATTTGGTGTAGAACTGTATAATTCATTAAACTAATATCTTCAAGAGTATCAAACTTGAAGCTTCAAAACCTAGATTTGAATATATAAACTAAATCAGTGAGTGTTACCAAAAACTATGTGTGAATGTTTGGTCCCAAGCCTTCATGGTACTATTGGGAGGATTCAACCATTCCAAGGTGGGTCTTAATAACAAGAAGTTAGTCACGGAGGTGTGCCTTTAAGGGTTATACTGGGATAAGTTGTCCTTTGCTTCTCTCACTTTGCTCGCTGACCATGAAGTCAGCAGTTTCCTTCTCTACTATATTCCATTGCCATAGACTCAGAGGCCATAGGACAAGAAATGATGTCCTGAAACCATGAGACAAAATTAACCTCCATTTTATGTTGATTTATTTCAGGTGTTTGTGACAGTAATAGCATAAAATGAGTAATGTATAAGCTACAAAATACATATGAATGTAATTTCAAATTATGAAGTATACTAACGAGTATAGTTACTTTCTGTTGCTATGATGAAACACTGGCCAAAATCAACCTGCCAGGTACAAGGTCTTCTTACAACTCCCAGAGCGCAATCCATAGCTGAGAAATCAAGACCGAGGCTCAAGGCAGGATTTTTGAAGGAGCAACTGGAGCAGAAAGAATGAAGGATCACTGTCTCCTGGGTCGCTCCTCGTGACTTACTCAGCTTATTTTCTTATTCAGCCCAAGACCACCTGCCCACAGTTGGCACCACCCACACAGGTCTGGGAACCCTTCATTAATCATTAATAAGAAAATGACTCTGTCCTAGCCAAGAAAATTAAAAACCTAACCAGCACAGTGACCTTTAAGAAATCATTCATTGAACATTAGCACATTTAAAAAAAAAAAGAGTGTCTGTAAGTATCTGAAAAGTACTTATATATGATCTTATATATTCTCATTATCTTACTGTACAAAGCTAGATTTCATACTATATCTCAACCAAAACAACATATCACATTTAAATGAAAATTAATATAAGAATTTAGTAGTCTTCTATTAAAGCAATTTTGAAACATGAAACAATGAAATGTTACCTCTTAGTTTTTAAATATGTCTATTTATTTTCCATCAAGGGATGCCATTTTTATCACCACACTATGGAATTTTGTTGTTTAGGGATTTCGTGTGTATTATTGTTTTGATTTTGTTTTGAGACAGGGTCTTACTATGAAACCTAGAGGGCCTGGAACTTAGTATGTAGGGGAGGGTAGCTTCAGATTCTCAGGGATTGCTTGCCTCTGCCTCCTGAGCACTGAGATTAAGCACTGAGATTAAGGCAGGTACCATCATTCTAGACTCTGACACTACAGATTTTAATTATTTTGTTTGGATTAATAACTTTTTTATTAGACTTTATTAATGGTGGGACCAACATCAAGAGAGATGTCATTCAAAAATTCTTGGGGTAATCAATAATTTTAAAAATATGTATATGCTATAGAAATGCTCTTGGTTATGTATGTTTATACAATATGTGTGTGTGTGTGTGTGTGTGTGTGTGTGTGTGTGTATGTGTGGATATGTGTCTGTATGTGTGTACATACATGCAGAGGCCAGAAAATGATGTCAGGTGTCTTTCTTGATCATTCTCCACTTTGTAAGGAGAGAAAAGGTCTCTCACTTGAAGCCAAAGCATCAGGACTCAGCTTCTATAGCCAACTGGCTTTTCCTGGGATCCTGTCTCCATTTCCCACATTCTGTGATTACAGGAGGGCCACCCTGCCCACCCAGAACTTACATTGCTACCAGCGACCTGAATGCCAGTCGTCATGCTTGCTCAGCAAGCATTTTCGCCTGCTAAAACACTTTCCCACGTTTCTTAATGCATACTTTTTTGGTTATTTTATTTACCTACATTTCTTTATTTTTCTTTTTTTATTAGATATTTTCTTAATTTACATTTCAAATGCTATCCCGAAAGTTCCCTATACCCTCCCCCCTCCTTGCTCCCCTGCCCACTCACTCCCACTTCTTGGCCCTGGCGTTCCCCTGTATTGGGGCATATAAAGATTGCAATACCAAGGGGCATCTCTTCCCAATGATGGCCGACTAGGCCATCTTCTGCTACATATGCAGCTAGAGACACAAGCTCTGGGGGTTCTGGTTAGTTCATATTGTTGTTCCTCTTATAGGGTTGCAGACCCCTTCAGTTCCTGGGGTTCTATCTCTAGCTTCGCCATTGTGGGCCCTGTGTTCCATCATATAGATGACTGTGAGCATCCACTTCTGTATTTGCCAGGCACTGGCATAGCCTCATATGAGACAGCTATATCAGGGTCCCTTCAGCAAACTCTTGCTGTCCTATGCAATAGTGTCTGAGTTTAGTGACTGATTATGGGATGGATCCCCTGGTGGGGTAGTCTCTGGATGGTCCATCCTTTCATCTTAGCTCTAAACACTCCTGGGCATATACCCAGAAGATGTTCCAACTTGTAAAAAGGACACATGCTCCACTATGTTCATAGCAGCCTTATTCATAATAGCCAGAAGCTGGAAAGAACCCAGATGTACCTCAACAGAGGAATGGATACAGAAAATGTGGTACATTTACACAATGGAGTACTATTCTGCTATTAAAAAATGAATTTATGAAATTCTTGCGCAAATGGATGTATCTGGAGGATATCATCCTTAGTGAGGTAACCCAATCACAAAAGAAGTCATTGGATATGTGCTCATTGATAAGTGGATATTAGCCCAGAAACTTGGAATACCCAAGATACAATTTGCAAAACACAAGAAAATCAAGAAGGAAGACCAGCATGTGGATACTTCATTCCTCCTTTGATTAGGAAACAAAATACCCATGAAAGAAGTTACAGAGACAAAATTTACCTACATTTCAAATGTTATCCCCCTTCCCAGTTTTCCCTCTGCAACCCCCTATGCCATCTCACCTTCCATCATTGACGTATTAGTTCATTCTATGTGGTTGTTTTGTGAACTGGAGCATTGGGGCAGGAGGGTGCTCCTGCTTTGTTAAGGATTCTGCAAGGAGAATTGCCTAATGATCAGGACTTCTATGACTGTGGGAAGTAGAAGTGTTACAGGGTCTGTGTCAAATTACTTAGGGCTACCTATAATCAACCCTAGTAACCATTCATTGTATCTGACCTATCACCCACGCTTGTGACTATTAGGTAAATCCTGACATGTACAATTAGATCACAAACTGCCATCAGTCTGAAGGCTAAGAATGTTTCCATGTGATAGCGGAAGCCTGTAACTTATTCCCCTGCTGTGCTGACACCCACCTAACTTAATGTTTCCACCAGTGTGTTTGAAAATTGCCCTGAGTAATTACTTTCTTTGTCCTGTTACTATTTTTAAAACCTTATAAGATTGCTCTTGTGTTAGTACATTGTATTTAGGATGAGTTAATTATGTGTGTCTGATCCATAGTCACTCACCTTTGACTCCAGAATAAACCATTCCCTTTGAAGAAAAAAAAAAACCCTGCATTTTACATTAGCAACCTGAACATCAAGAACTATTTCTGTATTGTGAGGAATTTTTAAAATAAGTAGTAGTAGCAGTCTACGGCTCAGTCACCAACCTGTACTTGATGTTATTTAACAAATGAGTTTTGCTGCCTGGAAAATATAGGATCCAGCTCTTCCTGAGCTTAAGATGAATCAGGTCCTTTCCAATAACACACAGTGTGAATAATTTTCTGTCTCAAGCATGCACCTGGGTCTCCAAATAAATAGATCTTAAATATCCACATATAGATATTTCCAAATCCTTTCTATACAACAGAGGCTAGACTGTAGAAGGCACAACAAGAATATTCTCAATTTACATTGTGGCTCTCTCTTGTGCTCTCTCTTGTGCTCTCTCTTGCGCTCTCTCTCTCTCTCTCTCTCTCTCTCTCTCTCTCTGTCTCTCTCTCTAACATAAATCTTTCATTCTGAACAGCAAATATTTACCTTGGACCTTTATTCATAATTATCTTTCAATTGCTGTTTTCCAACATCAGCTACTTTAAGAAAATGAACGGAAAAAAAAAAAAACTTAACTATTAACAAAACAGGATAGCTTAAAGGGCCCTGTAATTCATCTCAAGACTCAGAGCTAGTAAATACAGTAAGCACTCTTGAGCCTGTGTTCTAGCATCGAGAGAGTAAACTATAGGCATGCCCACTCATCTCCTGAGTTCCATAAAAACCTACATTAGGCAGTGGGCAGTGGAAATGAGATACAAAACAGAAAACAAGTGTGTTCCTTCTCTCAATGAACTTAGGATCCTCCAGGGTAACCAGACCAGATGTGTATCAAACCTAGCTCCTCACAGAATGCGAGTTATTTCTGCGGATCATGTCCACAGAAAGCACAGATATAGCAGAGGAAGATTCCATTGGAAAAGCAGAGGGCTTCCAAGGGGAGCTAGCATTTGAACTATACTTGAGTGATGGGTGGAATATAATGAGGAAGCTGTAAAAGGAACAGAAAGCAGGCTGAGTGCCTACGGGTCCAGGATGGGAGAGATGGAAGGCAGAGGAAAGGCAGCTATTTATTACCAATTGTCACTGTTTGGGATTTTGCTCCTTGTATTCACAGACAGCTCAAATAAGAACCTAGAAAGGGCAGACCCATCCCAGGGATTGCCCACCAGGCCTTCTCATAGATACTGCTCTTCCCCAAACACCTGCAGATGTGCCTGGTGCTGGAGGCTGTCACTGAATTCTTAAAGGGTTTCTCATCTCTGCCCTTCAGCTTACAACTCTGGCTGTCATTTCATTCTACACACTCACCCTGTCTGAAGAGGCAAATGGCACCAATATTGCAAGCACTGGCAGCAGGGGTTAAAAAGATTTTTAAAAACAAAAGGGAGGACCAATAAGCTATCTAAATTGGTAAAGGCATGCACTGCCAACCTTGATGACCTAAATCCCTGGGACCCACATGGTCAAGGGAAAGAACTGACTCCTGCAGGTTTCCCTGTAACCTTTTCCATATGTACACAGTGGTATGCATGTACAAATAACAAATAAGTTAATAAATAAATACATGTTTTTAAAATTAAAGTAAAGCAGTTGTGTGCTCTGTGTGTGTGTTTGTTTGTGTGTGTGTGTTTGTGTGCATGTGTGTGAGTGTGTGTGTTTGTTTGTGTGTGTGTGTGTGTGTGTGTGTGTGTGTGTGTGTGTGTGTGTGTGTGTGTGTGTGTGTAGCAGCCTCTGAACAAATATGAGGCACCCTGCACTCTACCCAGACAGCATCAGACATTTAAAAGGTTGGGATGTGTTTGTTGACTGGGCATCAGAAGCTGTTCATCACCACAGCTCTGCTTACCCCATCTTATATACCAAGCATCACACCCTTACTTCCTCAAAGAAGAATGACTTTGTCAGGAAGCATGGCATTGTTTTTCTGAAGTTACTGGCAATTTATAATCAAAGTAAGAGAATGAATGTTCAAATGTCTGGACAGAAAACTGTGGATAGTTAGTCACAGAGCTGAAAGAAACCCCAACCCTAGTAACCCCTGCCATGTCTGAGACTTTCCTAGCTAAGTCATAACTCTCTTCAACTTTGTAAATAAAACAGAAGGTTTTATGATTTGCAAAGACATCCTATACCACAATTAAATGGCCATAGATCTTACTTAAGAAACTCTCAAATGAATACCTGCCACTCTGTCAACTTGTTGACATTAGGCATTTAACTTTCTTTATTGATATCTAGTTATATTACAAATTAAAATGTATGAGTTACCTTTCAAAGATAAGTGCAATACATCCAGGTATGGTAGAAGGAAGCAGGAGAATTCAATTTTAAGGAAATAAAATCGGGTCAGGCAAGAGGGTGATAGAAAATACATACTGAAAAGTATTTGTGACACATATATGCCACCCCCATCTCCACCCCACCCGAAATTTTCCAACAGGCACTGTCATTTCTAGTTTATCATATAATTCTTCTTCTCAAAGATATAATCAAACTGCTTGTCAGGATGTTAATCAATAACTCTTCATGAGGGAGCTACCAGTCTCATGTGATCCAAGCATCAGTTAATAAGCAAGGTCCTCAGAACATCCATGACTCTTTTGTTTTTTAATCTTATGTTTACACTCGGACTAGATCCTGACTCCTAACCTGTGCACACAAATCCCAGAGGAAATTTAGAGCTCCTGCAGGGTTTTCAGAAACAGTGTCCCTAAATTTATGACAGAACAATTTTCCCAGTCACCATTGTTAAATATGTGTAGAAGCTGTTGTGACTATAAAATATGCACTGCATAGGCTTGGTAAATGATTAGTGGAATTTTATCTTCTCATTTTACAGTTGACAATAGGAACTAAAATTATTGTCAATGGGTGAAAATGGAGCAGTGACCTCCTTGTGAATATGTAAAAGAATCATGTCTCCAAAGGCAGTGCGCAGCCATGGCAGCCACCTTTCATTCTGACTCAGTTCTTATTTTACATCCTTACTTTGCGATCTCTTGGGGAAGAAAGAGCAAACAATTGTGTATCTAGAAGACTTAAAGAATGATTTTTCTTCTGGCTGGGAATCCCTCCTCTTGTTACATAAATATGAATATGTTATAACCAACAGGTGGTCTGGAAGAGCAGTTGATGCCATCTTATGATATTTGAGGAGCCTGGTGTGGATATATCTAAAACTGCTGTTCTAAAAAGGGATTCAAGCAGTACATGAAAATACACCTGCAATTCCTCCTGCCTTCCCCTTACATAGAAAAAAAAAAAAAAACATATTCCAGAAGGAGCCAAAAACCATTGTCAAGATTGCCTTAACCAAGAATATTTGACAGCGAATTAAATCTCAATGCCCTCAGCACCATTTTAAAATGTCATTCATGGAAAACCTTATTTTCAGGATATGTTATTTCCTCTTGTTCCTTTCATCAAAAAAAAAAAAAAGTCAAAAACACTGAAGGTGATTTGCTACATGAAATTATTAAATAAAGCTAATGTAAAGTAAGTGGGATTCTGTAAAGTTACTTCATTGGTGTCTTAGTGTTTCTACTGTTAAAGCAAAACACCCTGACCAAAAAGCAAAGCAAGCCTGGGAGTGAAGGGCTTATTCAGCTTACACTTACACTTCCATATCAGCATACACTTCCACTTTGGTTCATCACCAAAGGAAGGTCAGACAGGAACTCAAACAGGACAGACAGTATTCTGGAGTCAGGAGCTGATGTAGAGGCCATGGAGGAGTGCTGCTTACTGGCTTCCTTCAAATGGCTTGCTCAGCCTGCTTTCTTCAAGAACCCAGGGCCACCAGCCGAGGGATGGTATCACCCACAGTAGCCTGGGTCCTCTCCCATCAATAACTAATTAAGAAAATGCCCTACAGCCAGATCTTATGGAGACACTTTCAAAAGTAAGATTTTCCCCTTTCAGATAACTCTAGTTTGTGTGACAAGTTGACATAAGACCAGCCATCACAGTTGGGCTGTACTCAAATCTGTAATCTTTCCCTCTGTACTAATTAGATGGCATGTCAAATTGTCTTCTAAGATCTCTTCTACATCATTAGATTGAGAATATATCAATTTTATATAAAAGAAGACCCATCCCAATGTGTTATGAAATGATAAGAAACTAATTAAAATGAAAGGGAATCAGGACACAGCCAGGTTTTATCTCAATGGAAAGGCTTGGCTCTTTGAGGAAGGATGCCACGAGTTACTCTGCACCTTGGGATATTAGGATTCAAATTCTACATAGTCGTGATAATTGAATGTAAGGCATAAGGGAAAATAAGGTATTTTCAAATAACTTAAGGGACCTTTTGCACACAAACCCAAAGCTAATGAAAGATCAGTAAAATAATGAAAAGTAGTTTTCCATTATCTTAGATAGATTCATGCATAAATTTGCATTAAATAATAGCAAGAACTCACCCTTGTATCCTCCTTATCTAAAATACTAGCTTATGAAACCCAGACTTCTACCTGCTCAAGAAATAAACCAGCCAATATTTTCAACAGAAGCTGAAATATTTACCCTCTCCAAGAAGAGGTGTAGCATATGGCATTTTCTAAAGTTAATAAGCCCACAAGGAACATGGTGAACCATTGTGTCCAAATAACCATGTGTCCCAAATAACTTAGGCACTGCAGGCTATATTTAATTTAATATTATTATATTTAATTTAAATTAATTTATATTTAATATAAATTATAATTTATATTATATAGAATTATAATTTATATTTAAATTAATATATGTAATTTAAAATGGCTTTTTTAATTTGGACATTTTTATCATGTTGGTAAAAAACAAAGTAAATAAACAAAACAAAATAGGCCAAGCTGAAGGTAAGAAAAGTAAAAATAAATAAATAAATAAATAAATAAATAAATAAATAAATAAATAGAAAAAAATAAAAATCTTGTTCCTAAGGGTGCATCAGAACTATGATACAGAATTTTCAGCTTCCCAACTATAATCAACAGTAACATTTCCGTCACAGTGTTATTCCTCATGGCTTACTTTCCTCTATTAAAACGACCACAGCACCAAAAGATACTACTTGATGCAACTAGGGTGGTTCATTTTAGAAAATCAGAAGTATTGAGAATTAATGAAAATATAAGAAAAGTGGAAATTTTATACACTGTCTTTGGAAGTACAAAATAGCATAGAGATTATGGAATACAGATTTGTGATCCCTAAAAACTTAAATACAGAATTAAATATGATCCAGCAGCTCCACTTCTGAGTATATGACTAACATAATGGAAAGCAAGGCTTTATACTTACACATCTACCATTGTTCACAACAGCGAAAAGGAAAAAAACTGAAGTGGCCATCAACAAATGAATGCCTGCATGAAGTGCAGCTCACACTTGCAATGTGATATTATTCAGCCATAGAACGAGGAACAGCATGCTGACACCTCCTTCATTGTGAATGTTCCTTGGAAACATCATGCTATGTGGAAGAAGCCAGACACAAAAGGACAAACACTGCATGATTCTAGTCTTATGAGGTTCCTAGAATAGGAAACTTCTTGGAGGCTGAAAATAAAATGTACCAGGAACTGAGGGAAAGAGGAGAAAACAAGCTGTTATGGTTAATGATTCTCCGCTCAAAATGATGAAAAAGTTCTGGAAACAGAAGGTGATAACAGTTTTAAAAATTCTGTGAATGAATGTACTGAATTCTACTCAAGTGTCCACTTTAAATGGCTGGAGCAGTAAATGTTCTTATGTGGATTTTGTCACATCCTCTAAATTCAATGCTAGAAGCCACCACTCCCACACAATTCTCTCTCTGCTCACAAATGTATACACACTCACACTATGATTCTGTGGACTTTTATTTCATGCATCCCTAAGCTACTCTACCCATCCCATGAGTTCCAAGAATTGCACCTCCTGGGAACTCTGGCATGTCCCTGACTGAACATTTTGTGATGCTTCTCATGTGATGGTTTCAGGATGTCAGTGATGGAAATTCATGGTTGTAACATGTTTCTTAACCAATGGGTTGAATTTCAAACTGGCTACAATTATGTGGGTTTTAATGAGGGTACATTTCTATGACAAGAGTTTTAGGACACAATATGCCAGATGGAATCATTTCAATCTCTAAAGCAATTGAACATTATTGATTGAAAAGTCGGGAACTGGAAAAACTAAAAATATGGGTTTCTTCTACACATTCCCTCAACTCGTCAGCCACCATAGAAAAACATACAGGAAAAGGTGTGTATCACTTTCAAGAAAAGCTCCCAAAAGTGACTTTTGCCTGAGCAATCAGGCTTGTGATCATATCTGGAAATATTGGTTATTGGTATATAGACAGAATTGAAAATTCCCTGAAAATATTCAGTCCTTTGGTGTGATTGTTAGAGACCCATTTCCTTCCTCGGACCGTTGACCACAGATGAACCAGCCACATCCTCTTTGACTACCTCATTGCTTCTTCGGGGTGGGGATTCAAAAACGGCAACAGAGAAGCATGGAGAAATGAAACTGACCTACTTTCCCATGTCACTTTCTTATATGACAGAAGGTAGTTTCTGGTAAGACTGAAGAACACAGTGTCTCTGTCTGCTGTGTAGAACATCCTGGCTCAGATGAAAGTATCCACTATCCACATGTCTGCTTTCTTTCTACCACTTCCCTTAGCAACACAGGTGCTGAGAGGAATGAACAGCCCTGCTCCCTGCCTTGCTATAGTAACACTTTCAATTATCAGGAACACATTTATAATGCGGACTACCAGCAGCATAGAGTGCAATGAGCCAGTTCAGCGGCTGGAACCTAGGCACAGAGCAGATGAGAAGTACAACTCTCATTTCACAAGTGTGCAAACTGAGGCAATGCAAATCAAAACCCCCTACCCAGGGTTATTAGGGCCAGACAAGGAGTTCTCTCTCAGACATTCTTGGTTTGGTTGGCTGTTCCTCAAGTTTAGAACATCCTTCAGTTACAGACACAAGAGAAACCTCATACTTTAGCTAAGTATTTGGAGTTTGGATGGTGTTGAGTCAATTTATATAAGGGGTACAAGTAGAGAGAAAAAACATGTTTTAATCTCTTCTAGCTATTTACTCTGAGTCATCTCTCAGGATAGTGGCCTCCATTTAAATGATTGATGTCATGACAGCCATGTACACATTTGAAACTCTTAAAATGTCATTGGATGCATGATGTACTGGATTTTACTCAAAACAGGGAAAATGCAAATTATTCCAAAATGACTTTTGTGGCTGGTATTTGATAGATAGTACCCCCCAAGAAATTCCTTTTTTTAAATAACAAAAAAAGCTTGACCATAACAGAGTTGACTCCACACACACCACACCACACACACACACACACACACACACACACACACACACACACTTTGCTTTTGGAAATCTCATAAAATGTGTCTTGGTTGAGTGTGAGGACTATACTCCACAGCTAGTCTTTTCTGTGATTTGTGTCTTATTTCAATGAGCAAACATTTTATATTTTTTTCTTTTTTTTTTGGGGGGGGGGGGTTCGAGACAGAGTTTCTCTGTGTAGCCCTGGCTGTCCTGGAACTCACTCTGTAGACCAGGCTGGCCTCCAACTCAGAAATCCACCTGCCTCTGTCTCCCAAGTGCTGGGATTAAAGGCATGTGCCACCACTGCCCGGCTGAGCAAATATTTTAAAACACACATGTAGAAGCAGCTTTTGCTAAAAATATTGACTTCTCAATTGGGCTCACAAAGTAACTAAAAAGTATGATAGAGCTCTGACATTACTGCTTTCATTTTGTTTGGGCTTCTTACTTTGGCCTAAGACATAGGGGTAAGTAAGTAAGTCATGGTCCTTAACCTTTGCTCTTGAGTTGCTGTGGATTCCCAGAACAGCAGCACTCTCAAGGTAAGAAAATCTCAGATGAGAGAGGTCAGCCATGAGGGCGAAGATGTTCCTGGAGCAGAAGGAATAATTCTTTTAGGAAACAGATCATTCTTCTCAAACAAGCACTGCAAATATGTTTCCAATAGTTTCCCCAACTAGTGAAGGCTCTAGGTTTCTGGAGACTTAATCAAAGAATTGAACTAGGGAATAGTAGCAGTTGTCAGGGAAAGGTTTGATTCACAAGAGAAAAACATAGTAGCAAGACAGCTAGCGAAGGGGCTGAATGGGAGGTGGTGCAAGAGCTCCAAGTCCCTTTTAGAGACTTATTTAAAAAAAATAGACAGAGTGAGGGGCTCCATCCCTAGGGAAATGAATTATATGTATTGTTACCATGATTGATAGGAGAATAGCCATATAACTTTAGAGAACCTGTATGTATATTCTGTTTGCTTAAACATATGCACAATCATACATATTCATGGCATGGTAAATAAGGCTTTTTCTTTGACAGGTCATTCAGAGAATGACCATTCATTCAGTTAGGCCCATTACTGTTCTTGTACCTAACACCAATATTATCTAACATTTCTGCTCATAGCAGGATGTGCTTGCCTCAAGTTACCCAAGGTTGGGGAGGGGGCAGTAAGTGTTGAACCACTAGGAAGAATATGGCCCTTTGTCCACTCTAGTATATGGTATCCCCAAAATGGAATTGGAGCCGCTGAACCTTTTGATTTGTTCCTATTTCTAATGTGACACATTAAGGAAATATCCTTTCTCTGCTTCTAACCATTATTTGTCTCTTTAATTAGTGTACTGGGAACACACTTGGCACCAAGCATGCAAAGCACTTAGCTAACATATTAAAACAGCACATGCATATTTCCTGGATTTTGCTTCACCTTTTCTACAAAATTGTAACAACTACAGAGAAGGTAGAGAGGAAACTAGGCATTGTGTCTCCTTAGTCTGGCAAAACTGAAAAATCAATACAATATTCTTCATCAACTTTGGTCTCCGTTTGTTCAAGTAGAGAGGTAACTCTGAAGCAGTTTTAATGAATGTCAGCACTTGGGAACTGGACCAAAGACAACCATAAGATAAGCCTGTGACTCACTGATTCCTGTGGTTGGAATGAGGGGAATTATGAGCCACTGGATGTTTTTCCTGGTTGCCTGGTCCTTTGGTATTGACTGTCTATAAAACATATTGATGAACTAGTAAAGGAAAGGGGATTTTAGATCTCTGTCTTGCACTTTTTGTGGAAAGCATGCTAGTGTTTAGTTTTATGATTTAGAGAGTTACTGGTGAACCCACACTCTGAACTTTGGTTTGTTTGGTACACTTGGCACCAATTTGTAATGGGGCATCATTTGAACAGCCTGTCAGTTTGAAAGCTCCGCTGAGCCATTGGCTGAATGGTTGTTTGATTGCGTGACCTGAAAGTTCAGACTATGTTTTGTGGAGTGTTAGCACTACTTGTTTTCTGTAGAACACTGCTTGGCATGCTTTAGATTTTCTGTTTGTCTCCATGTTTGGAGCTTGAAAGCCACTTGGATTTGTCTTCGCTCCCCTGAGTACCGTTCATGAAAGAACTGCATTTGTGAGTAAATTATCTCTACCCTCTGAGGCTCAGATAGCCACTCGGACGCTGCCTCTGTTATGGAATAAAACATAAGAATCTTAGAACACTGCATGCTTACAATCTCAGTAAATTTCTTGTGAGATCTCTGTTGTGTTTTGTGCAGATATAAAACATTGCAAATCTATACTATCCTGGGCACCCTTGTGAAAAATCTCTGCTGATTCAACCTTTTGTGATCTAAGAGCACACAGAATTAATACAACTGTTTTAACTGTCATTTTTTTTGTATTAGTCTCTGAGATAATTGGCTTGAAGGGAGGTATACTAGAAGCAGTAATGTCATTAAAGACATATTCCGGTAATGTTCCCATGGACTAAAAAAATAATAACAATAATAGCAAATGTTCCTTGTGACACACTCTGAGTAACTACATGGCCAGGCTCTTTATAGGGGAGTCAAGAGTGTCTAGTCTTACAATAAGGTGCAGTTTAACATGGAGATGCATCATAGTTCACCCCTGAGCTGAAGAATTCTAGTGGCTTGCATAAAAGTTTATCACCCACATCTTTAACTGCCCTGTATCTCTGATACTTTGGACTTTCTGAGACATATGAGAGGACACTCAGCCAGTGTCCAATGAGAAAAAAGTCCTCATTAATCATCACATATTCATAACTTAAAATACATCCCTAACAATTAATTCTTATGTTAGCCACCAAGACAACCCTAGCCTAAAACTCAATTTGTTCTAGAAGTTCTAAAAATTGCTGGCTAATATACTTGTGGTCATTTTTATTTGTTAATATGTTTTTTCAAATCCTATTATTTAATTTATTATTCTTGCCATGCCTAATTTATAACATAGTTTGCTTTTGTATTAATTTACAAGAATTGTTATGTATCACCTGTATCTTTTCTCTATCCCCTAACAAGCTGTGTTCTCAATATCTTAATCTCAGTTAGGCCTACTGGTATAATGGTTAGGATCCAGTGCTTCTAAATATTAACTCTAGAAACAAAAACTTAAAACAAAACAGAAACCTTGCTGTGTGTTTATACAGCAGACAACAACATTAATTATAAGTTTAAAATTAAGACGGATTGTCTTAGTTTATTGAAAATATAATTTAGACTTAACTCTCTATTCAGAGAGTTGATGAATCTATGCTGCCTCTGTAGCTGAAGTGCTATTAACTTCTTAAAGCCTATTACAATGGTATATTGGTTCTCTGAAAAGTATTCCATAAAATATGAAAATGATTTGAATATGCTATATTTTACTGGAGTGATAAGCATCTATACTGCTTTACTAAAAGCAAATTTAGTTTGTTTAAAACATAATTCACTGAGTCATACATAAAAATTATGTTGCGTTATAAAGTTCTGTATTTACATGGATGTTGGTAAGGATTTCTTCCAAAACAGATTCTAGGAAGAAAACATTTTTTTTTGAATAGCCAAGCTTAATGAAAAATTAGAGAGCATATGAATGCTTCATGTCCGTCAAAATACCTCTAAATGATTTACCTTAAAATAATTTTATAAGATTATTGATCTGTTTTAGGATGCAACTAATAAATACAAATTTTGTATTAAGGCTCAAATTCATATAAAATGATGGCTGTGTGCTTGTTCAAGATTTGTATGGTAAATTTCTTTGTCAGAACTGGATTTATGGGCAATTCCACAGACTATGATGAGTAGCAACTAGGATCTGGGACAGTTTTTACAATGTTTTGTGAGTAACAGCTGAAGTGACTAATACTAACAAGTCTAAGGAGAAATCGTCAGCCTGAGTTCAATTCCTGGGATCCATACAGTAGAAATAGAAAAAAAAAAAATCTCACAAGTTGACCTGTGACCTTCAGAGGAGTACACACACACACACACACACACACACACACACACACACACAAAGTACAATATTATTTTCTTTTTTAAAGAATACATAAAAGAGACTGGGAAGGAATAGGTAGTTAAAGCACCTGCTGGCCTTGTAGTGTCTCTGGTTCAGTTCCCAGGACTCACATGGTGACTCGCCACCATCTGGAACTACAGTTCCAAATGAACCAATGTCTTCCTCTGGCCTCCACAGAACCAGACATGCAGGTATGCATACAGGCCAGATACACATAAGACAAATTAATAGACTTTTATAAATCTTAAAAACATGTAAAAGCTACAAGGACTGCATAAGAACACAATGCTAAGAACCCAAAACCTGACTGATATTCTGGACAGTTGAGAGTAAGATGCTTATTAATGTCTTGTCCTGGAGAGGCCCCTACCTCCTCGCCCCTGTCAGTTGTAGATTTTCATTCATTTTCATGACTTTCTAGTCGTTGTTCCTGGAGAACTGGGATAAGGGAGGGATCCAAGAATCAATGGCCTGACCTTAACTGTGACACTGGAGATATGGAACCTGAAGAGGCTACCTCCTGTAGTCAGACAGGAATGCCAGTGGAGAGATAGAGACACCAACCCACCCAAAAAACTCTCAACCCAAAATTTATCCTATCTACAAGAAATGCAGGCACAGGGGAGGAAGTAGATACTGAGGGAATGACTAACCAATAAATGACCCAACTTGAGACCCATCCCTGTTATTCTTGCAGACAGAGGCAAACTTTCTTTAGACAAGCTTCACCCAGCAACCCAGCAGTAGATTCAGACAAATGCAGACACTTACAGCCACACAGTGGATGGAGTTTGGGGACTCTTGTAGGAGAATAGGAGGAAGAATTGTGAGCCTGGAAAAGGATAGGACAGGAAGACCAACTGAATCAACGAACCTGAACCCTTGAAGCTCTGAGTCTGAACCACCAACCGTAGAACATACACAGGCTGAACCTAATCCTCCCCGCACATATGTAGCAGATGTACAGCTTGGCTTTCATGTGGGTCCAGGACAACTGGGACAGGTCTATCCCAAAAGCTGGTGCCTGTACCTGGGATATGTACTTCTAGCTGCACTGCTTTGTCTGGCCTCAATGGGAGAGGAAGGACCTAGCCTCTCATAGACTTGAAGTGCCCGGGTTGGTGGGTACCGAGGTGGGGCACCCACTCAGAGAAGAAGAGAGGGAATGTCTGTCCTAGAAAATATTTGTTATTTTACGTGTAATGTAAAGAATGTTATTTAAATAAATTTCTAACAGATATAAGATTAAAATGAAATTATAATTTCTGTCCATTTTTATCCTTATAGAAATTATTTTATATTTTATTTTTATATTTGAGGTTATAATATAATTAAAACATTTCTCTTAACCCTGTCCTCCCTTCAAACCTTCCCACATACACATCCTCGCTGTGTTACAAATTCATGGCCTCTCACTAGTTGTTATATGCACACACACACACACACACACACACACACACACACACACACACACACTTACATATAGCCTGTGTGGTCCGTATAGAATGTTACTTTCATGTATGTTTCCAGGATTGAACACTAGCACTAGTATTCCCTGGTGAGGATCACCTCTGCCATTCTCGGCTTTCCTCAGATGCCTATGATGCTCTGTAGGGCTGAGGCCTCCTGGGCCCTTCCTCATCTGTTTAGCATGTCCATGGGTGTTGTCCTTATTCAGTTCACATGTTACTGAGACTTTTTAGTGTAGCTTTTTTCAATGATATACAGTATTTGTATGTGTCATGCATAATTGGTCTGGAATCTAGATATAAATTTACATGGGACATAAAAGGGAATATAGTTAAAAAGGGGGGGATATAGTAAAAAAAATCTATAATATTAGATCAATCATAAGCAAATATTATTTATAAGGTATTTTATATCCAAAGCAATTAGACTTTAATAGAATACTGAACTACTTTTAGTGAAATTTATAAAATACTACTTTTAAAATAGCTAATGTTTCATGTTTCCTATTATTTTTATCAGGCTTTTAACAGAACCAGAGCTCATTAAAATTTTTGTTTAGATTTGAATCTTTTAATGGGCATTTTATAGCTTTGTTAAATAGGCTATCACTCCTGTGTTATATGCAAATCACTAGGTGGTAAGTATTTAAAATATTATAAAAGATACTTGAAAATATGAATTTATCTAAATTATTCCCTAAGGTCAAATTTTAATGTCCTCATATAAAACTAGAAGTGAAAAGCTTCCTTAAAATACTGTTCTAAGTAATATTTGAAAAATAAATTGGCTTACAGAATAAGATTTTATGTTTTATTAAGGTAATTTCTTATGTTTCTGCTGATTTTGGTAAACTCTGGACTATTTCAAAGAGCTAGTCTTAGGGAAGCTACACTCCTGAAGTCACAACAATATGGCTGAAACCTGAACAAGGACACCAACTGACATGTTACCATGAATGGGGCACATGGTAGATAAGACTGCCAAGAGAAAGAAGATTTGTCTTCCCCCGATAGCAGGCCCTTAAATAGCTATCTAACCCTAAGTGGTCAGCCTGTATATGTATATTTATGTACATGCATATGCATATGCATGTGATGTATATTACATTTTATATTTATGTATGTGTGTGTATGCATACATGTATATGTACAACTCTAAATAGACTTAGTAGGTTGCATTTATACTCATACACACACACACACACACACACAGCACATACACATGAGATTAAGAGGCCATGAATTTAAAAGAGATTTGAGGAGGAACATAGGAGAGGTTGAAAGAATGATAGAGCATGCAGAAAGTAATGAAATTATATTTTAATTAAATAAGAAAGAAAACCTAGTCTTGTCAAAGTCAAGTTACATTTATGAAATTACTTATACTAAAGCTTTTAACAACCATCTTATAAACTATTATTATTTTAGAATACTTCTAGCCATTCAATACTGTGGTAATTTGAATATGCTTGGCCCAGTGGGTGGCACTATTAGGATGTGTGGCCTTGATGGAGGATATGTGTCATGGTGGGGGTGAGCTTTTAGACCCTCCTCCTAGCCACATGGGAGACAGTCTTCTCCTTTTTGCCTTTGGGACAAGATAGAGAACTCTCAGCTTCTCCAGTGCCATGCCTGCCTGGATGCTGCCATGCTTCCTGCCTTGATGATAATGGACTCAACCTCTGAACCTGTAAGCCAGCCCCAAATAAATGTTGTCCTCTTATATGTTTACTTTTTATTACTTTTATTTTTTATACTCCAGTCATTTTCCCCCTCCTGGTCTGCCGTCCCACAGTGCTTCATCCCATTCTTTCTTCCTCCTGTCTCCAAGAGGATGTCCCCACCTCCCCACCCCTCATCTCCATACCGCCCCCATGTATATATGTAACCCTAAATAGACTTAGGAGGTTGCATTTGTACACACACATACACACACATACACACATACACACACACACACACACACACACACACACACACACACACACACACACACACAAAAACACACAAGATTAAGAGACCATGAATTTAAAAGGGAGTTGAGGAGGAACTTAGGAGAGGTTGAAAGAAGAGGCCTCTCCCTGGGGCCTCAAGTCTCTCATCTCTCCAGGGTTAGGTGCATCTTCTCTCACTGAGACCAGGCCAGGCAGTCCTCTGCTGTATATATGTCAGGGGCCTTAGACTAAATAGTACATTATGCCTGGTTGGTGGCTCAGTGTTTGAGAGATCTCAGGGTCCATCCAGGTTAGTTGAGACTGCTGGACTTCCTATGAGGTCACACTCCTCTTCAGCTTCTTCAAGTCTTTCCCTAGGAGTTGCCTTGGTTGTGGTGTCTCTTCACAGCAATAAAAACACTAAGACAAATGTTCTATGTATCTATCATTAAAAATGTGTCAAGCTGTATGTTGGAATCTTATCTAAATATTGTGTAAATGCATACAGAGTTAGAGTATGTGAATTCAATACTCATAAGGTGATCAATGAGCTCTCTTTTCATCCAATATAACTAGATTTTCAGTACGTAAAATAGAAAATGTTTTATCTTGTTATCTTGTTTATCTTTGTTATTTTTAATTATTATTATTCAAATGAAAAACTTGCCATGTGAGCAGTCCTGCTACTTAAAACTTGATCTTCACACATTTGTTTTGACCAAGTAAACAGCTTGTTATTGAATATACAAGATAGATTTGTATATCAAGTCTAATTATGCTCACTAGTACTGGCCTATCTAATTCTAACATTAACTAAGTTCTAATTCTAACAGTTCAACATTGTAGGCTTGTTACCTTAACAAATACAAGATTATAATTTCACATGAAGAGTAAATTGTGTGTGTGTGTGTGTGTGTGTGTGTGTGTGTGTGTCTGACACATTTGTGTACCTGCAGTAGTGATTCTTGAAGGCTTCTTCTTATATTAAATATATTTTTGTTTCCCAAGTAGGTAAGTCTTCTAAAATGTAGGGCTTATAACAACACTTGACCAAGACAGTGTTCTCCAGGTTTGTATAACTTTCGAGGTTTATATGTTCTTAATTGTACCATGACTGTTCAAGGAAGTGCTCAAGCACTATGCATCCAAACAGTACCTCCTAATAATTGAAGATATGGATATTGGTCACAAGGGTACATGTAATCATGTACAGTCTATATTTATTTAGAGAACTCTTCATTTGTACTGAAAAGGCAAAATTAAATGAATGTTCATGTATAAATATAACCAATTATCAACAAATTTTGTCATTTTAAAAAATTGAGCCCAAAATTTAAATGCATTTGTGAGAAAACACTAGTATATCTCAATCGACCTGACATGATGTTATCAGTCATAATTGTTATGCTGTTTTCAATTGAGTTAACTTGGACTATTGTCAATTGCCAGACTTTTTTGCAGAATTCTAACCATATGTCTTCTAAGTCATTGTCAACACAGTCTTGATCCATCGCTAAAGAATAATAAACAAGTCCACATTAAATGACTATAGCAAGTAATGTTGATCAAACTAGTGTAAAAATATTTGCTGTTATTGGTTATGTTTTGTCTTTCTCTTATAAATCTTTGTAACTGTTGTCAGTTGTTATTCTGCAGATAACCTGAGCATCAAATAAGTAATTCTGGATATGCTAGGATATTACTCAGAAAACAGACAGAATTAGATTTAGGCTAAGCTTACCCGAGTCTGCTACTTTTTTTTCAAGATTTAATTTTAAAATTTTTAATTAGGCATACATATGTGTGTGTGGGAGTAGGTATGTGCACATGAGTGCAGGCACCTATGGGATACAGAATATGGCATCAGATCCAAGCAAATTAGAGGTGATCATGTGATCCCTTGACATTGGTGCTGGGAAATGAAAGGTGTCTTCTAGAAGAGCAGTAAGTTCTCTTCATTGCTGAACCATCTCACCAGCCTCTAGAGCCTGTTCTTAAAGGCTACTCCTAGTCTTCAGTTACTTAGACCTGATAGAAAGTGGGTTTTTATTAGAATTGATTGCTAGTCATCTATCATTTCCTCCCTGATGTGGGATCACATTAGTGAATCAGAACAGAATTCTCCCTGGCAATGAGGGATAAAACAAATTAAACCAAACCACAGGATGGTTAATGAGGCATGTCTTTGTAGAAACTTTCTTAGAGCCAAGGAAACTGTCAAAATCAAATGAAATCATTCTTGGAGTGCTTGCTGACACATTCCTGTAATCCTAGTACTTGAAAGGCTAAGCAGGAGAATTGACAGTTTGAGCTAGCAAGACTCTGGCCCCAAGCAAATTTTTTAAAAATTGGTTACTTGTTCCCTCTCCTTAAAATGTAACGGAAACAAAAGGTTATATTTTTTTTCTTTTCCTTTTCTTTCTTGTGTGTAGTGTCCATGTGTGTATATACATGCTTGCATGCATGTGTGCATTGTGTAGTATGTGTACTTGTGTGTGATAACATGCACATGAAAGAAGTATTTCATTTTTAGCAGGATCTCTTTATCAAATTCCCTACAATGTCTAGACTTGCTAGCCAGGTTTTGCTAGAGAAACTCCTGCTTCTGTCTTCTATGACCAGAATTCCATGTGGTCTATAACTCCTAACTGGAATTTACCTGAATCCTAATGATCTAAACTTCAGTCTTCACACTTGCTTGCCAGGCTCTTTAGCTGCTGAGCCATCCCAAGAAACATATCATATAAAAAGTTACCAGCACTAGGTGAATAGTTTCTAAAATGTTAATTGTATTCTGCTTATAATATTGGCTTCAGTAATTTTTATACATGTCTAGCAAATCAACCAAGTCTCTCAAGATTGAGGTGTAAAAATAAAGAGAAGGAAAGTGTCACCTCCCCAATGGGAGAAGAAATATTCTGGAATCCAGGAAATGAATCCATGTGATTCTGAGAGTTGAATCTAACATGTGCATTCTTAGCCTTTGCCTCATCATTTTTGTAAAGTTTTACCTAACAAAGGAGAGAAACTAGAAGCCTTTCTCCTCCTAGAATGGTGAAACCATAAGTAAATCCAATTTCCTTTATCAACTTAGGGCTCCCAGATCTAAAATACAGGGGCTTATTCAATAAGCTTAGTAAATCTAAGTGGTCCAGCAACATGTCATTCTAGAAATGGGACTGGAAGGATAAAAGAGGAAAAGGAGAAAGTTGTGACATTAGTGAAGCAAGGACACTCCTTGGAGAATCATCACTGGTAAGTAGCTTCAGAACACCTCACAAGGTTCCTTTATTTGGGGCATTCCTTAGCCCATATACCCATGTGAGTGAGCTGCGTTCATAAGTGGGTGTTTATTAAAAGACAACAGCTATATGCAGATTTCTCCTTCAGGGCTTGGGAAACTAATGATTCAAACACAAAATCTTGAAGTTTTTATTTGAGCAGAATGGTGTATAAGAGAAACAAACAAACAAAAAAAACAATAAACACATAAAGTCAGACATATAAAGTTAATTTCAGAGAACAGTAAATGCTATCAAATAATGATCTTCAATAACAGCCAGTGGCAGAAAGGGAACAAAATAGGCTAAATGTGGTCATTGCATGACTTGCTGAAGTGGTAAGCTCACAACTCTTAGTTGAACACAATAAAAATCCATGCTAAAGACAGCAGTGAATTTATCAACTGAAAAAGGTAGATACAATATTGGGGTGCCATTGGGATTGAATGAGTAACTGCAGTGTCCAGGTTTATGGGACCATTTAGATGGCAAATTAGATCCAGAAAAGCTTAATTCCCATCTTCTCTTGCCTTGAGTCTTGGCTGACTTACACCAATCTTCCCTGCTGTCTTTTTCCCAGAAACTTCCAGAAAACAATCTCAGTTATCACAAGTCATGCCATAGCCAGCATGGTGGCTGTGGGGAGTGGTTAATGGGTGGAAGGAAACAGCATGTAACCAACAGAAGAGAATATGTTAGCTCTACAACTCATGGCTAATTTATTCCATCCTTGACTTCACACCTGATTCACAGGACCCTGTCCTGACACTTTCTCTGTATTTATCAATGCCAGAACGCTTATACAAGATGAAACACATGCACTGCTTTCCTAAAAGACTGGCTGAGCCAAATGAGTTTTGTATCTAATCCCAAGTTTTATTGTATCTTGCCAAGTCATAAGTTTAATTGTCCTTATATGAGCAATATAAAATATGAGAGAGTACATAATATCTGCACTAAAGATCCCATTTGGAAGGCACAGAAAATACAAGTAAAACCAGTTATCTCTGGTTTTCATTATATTTCACATGTTGCTGAACCAGAAGGCCAAGAATATGCCTCTGTGGTTCATAAAGGAGCTATTGGACAAATCTATTTTCTTTACTCTTGATACCTGAGCATGCACACTGATACTAAACTGGGGGCCGGGGGCCGTAGCCTGTATCCCAAGCTAAGTTCCGGTACTCATCCTCAGTAAGGTAATTAATAGATCCAACTTTTTAGTGGAAAACTGAACAAAGGAGGTGTCTTCAGTGTGGTCATATAAGAAAGAAGTAAAGGAGATCCAGTGACTCCCTTAAGTCTGAAGTAAGATTAAAATTTAAACAAAGGAACAGGCCCAAACTCTACCCCATACTCTGAGTTCCATATTCTGGCTCACAACTGTACTTGCATTTAAAGAGTCCACTTAGAGTTCATGTGGTACATTTACACAATGGAGTATTATTCATTACTCATCATGCTACAATACACAGACCCAAAGAAGCTAAGTAACAAGGAGGGCTCACAGGGCAGGGGGATGCTTGAATCTCACTGTGAAGGAGCAATAGAATAGGCATTGTGGGTGGATGAGGGAGAGGGATGCATGGGGGAGTGGAACAGGAATCATCAGGTTAGTGGAGCGTGGAGGAAGAGAGTACTGGGAGAGACAAATAGAATTGGAGGTGTCTCTGGGAGAGGCTAGAAATCTAGGGGAATAGAAACACCTAGAGTGGATACTACATAAGACACTAGCAATGGTAAATATGCAGCCTGCTCTGGCCATTTCTTATAACCAGGAAAGACTGCCAATAGAGAGATTGGGACACCAACCCCGCAACAAAACCTTCAACCTATAATCTGCTCTGACTGCAAAATGTTCTTGGGTGAAGGTAACACAGAAATGATGGGAATCACCAACCAATGACTGGTTAAGATCTACAGAGAGGGATTTCTCCCTGACACTGCCTGGAAGGCCCGGAGGAGCCAAAGGCTGGATAGCCTAGAGACCTAGGATATAGCCAAATAGAAATAAAATAATGAAATGATTCCTAATGATATTCTGATATGTTGTTCATAGATGCGTGCCTAGTCCAATTGTCATCAGAGATGCTTCACCGAGAAACTGACAGAAACAGATACAGAGGCCCACAGTCAAACATCAGGTGGATCTTCGGCAGAAGAGGAGGAGGAAGGATTGTAGGTAACAGAGGGGGCAAGGACACCACAAGAAAAGTTACAGAATCAAAATACTTGGGCCATACATTCTCAGAGATTCTGAACCACCAACAATAGAGCCTGCATAGGACTGACTTAGGTTCTCCACATATATGTTACAATTGTGTCTTATTATGGGAGTCATAACACTGGGAGCAGGAATTGTTTCTGACTTGGTTGCATGTCTTTGGGACCATTTCCTCCTACTGGGTTGCCTCATATAGACATAATAGGGAAAAAGGAGCCTAGTCTCACTGTGTTGCGGTAACCTTTCTTCACATTGTGCAAAAGTGAATCATTAATTCTGTACCAGCAAAGAACTAAGTGCTGGCACGTTTCTGGTGTTGTCATTTCTATGGCCCACCGCCAAATATTTTGTAAATATTTGTCCTTGTTCACCTAAAGGCAATCTAGAATTGTATCAGAGGTTGTCTCACTATTGATTTATTGTAATAAAGAACTGATGGCCAATAGGTTGGGCAGGAAGTGGAGGCAGTACTTCTTGGCAGAGAGAAATGACACAGGGAGAAGAAAACAGATGTGAGAGAATCAATAGTGGACACTGAGGAAACAAATGCAGACCGCAGTGGAGCAGTGAAAGGTTAAATGAGCTAGCTGGGAGACTGCCCAAACAAAGTCTTAAGCCTTAAACTTTATTAGTAGCCTCTGGGTCTAGTATTTTTACTGCTAGCAAGTCCAAGAAAGTCCCACTATATAACTGCAACTTCATATGTCATGGCTGTTTGATTTCCATGCGTGGTCTTCCATTTTCTGAAGAGAAACAGAGGAAAGGTAGATAGGGAAGTCAAGAGAGGATGTGGGGAAAGGGGTTGGGAGGGTAAAAGGGGTAGAAATCTGCATTTGAGTTGTAAATAAATGTGTAAGGATATGCACACATAAACTATCCCATTAAGGGTATAACAGTACCTACCACTGACCAGGCATTGTCTGGGTCAATTTTGTAAAGTGAGCTAATAAGTTGTTATATTAGTGTAAAATCTCTTCTAGGAAGACAAGTTTCCCCTCTGGCTGGCACCTTTTACCTCTGATGGGATGAGATTTCTGGAGAAAGTTCTATTCCTTTGGGGACCATTGTTTTGATAAACTTATACTCAAATTGAAAGGAACAAGATATTCCAAAATATCCTTATTCTGTAAAACCAGATGCTTGCTGTTGGCCTCTCCCAATGTGCCTTAGGCAAACTTAGGCTCTTCTTAGTGTAACAAAGCTATATCCACTTCCTCTTCGTATAATTGTAAGAGCCAAAGGGTAGAAAATATAGAACAATTTTTGCTGGCATCAAGGTTCTTGCTAAATACAATTTTCTTACTGTTCTGAAATATTTTTGTACCTTCTAGAACTTAATCAATAACATCAGAAAAGTAGGCAAAATAGGTTTTGCAATGTTGGCCCAGTAACAAATTATATTTATTAACATGCTGAGTTTAGGAATTAGACAACTTATACCAACAGAAAAACTGAGGACATGCCCCTATATTTAGTGATTCTCCCAAACAAACAAACAAACAAAAAAACAAACAAACAAGCAAAATACTTAAATTACTAACTTTGCCATAACTAAACATAATAAAAGCAATCTCCAGCAAACCAGTAGCCAACATCAAACTAAATGGAGAGAAACTTGAAGCAATCGCACTAAAATCAAGGACTAGACAAGGCTGCCCACTTTCTATTTACCTATTCAATATAGTACTTGAAGTCCTAGCCAGAGCAATTCGACAACAAAAGGAGATCAAGGGGATTCAAATTGGAAAGGAAGAAGTCAAAATATCACTATTTGCAAATGATATGTCAGTATATATAAGTGACCCTAAAATTTTCACCAGAGAAATCCTAATCCTGATAAACAGCTTCAGTACAGTAGCTGGATATAAAATTAACTCAAACAAATCACTGGCCTTTCTCTACAAAAAGGATAAACGTGCTGAGTAAGAAATTAGAGAAACAACACCCTTCAATAGTCACAAACAATATAAAATTCCTTGGTGTGAATCTAACTTAGGAAGTGAAAGATCTGTATGATAAGAACTTCAAGTCTCTGAAGAAAGAAATTGAAGAAGATCCCAAAGGATGGAAAGATCTCCCATGCTCATGGATTAGCAGGATTAATATAGTCAAAATGGCTATCCTGCCAAAAGCAATCTACAGATTCAATGCAATCCCTATCAAAATTCCAACTCAGTTCTTCAGTGAGTTAGAAAGAGCAATTTGCAAATTCATCTGGAACAATAAAAAACCTAGGATAGCAAAAACTATTCTCAATAATGAAAGAAACTCTGGGGCAATCACCATGCCTGACCTCAAGCTGTACTACAGAGCAATTGTGATAAAAACTGCATGGTACTGGTACAGCAACAGACAGGTAGATCACTGGAATAGAACTGAAGACCCAGAAATGAACCCACACACCTTGATCTTTGACAAAGGAGCTAAAACCATCCAGTGGAAAAAAGAAAGCATTTTCAACAAATGGTGCTGGCACAACTGGCAGTTATCATGCAGAAGAATGCCAATTGATCCATTCTTATCTTTTTGTACAAAGCTCAAGTCTAAGTGGATCAAAGAACACCACAGAAAACCAGAAACATTGAAATTTATAGAGGAGAAAGTGGGGAAAAGCCTCGAAGATATGGGCACAGGGGAAAAATTTCTAAACAGAACAGCAATGGCTTGTGCTGTAAGACCAAGAATTGACAAATGGGACCTTATAATATTGCAAAGCTTCTGTAAGGCAAAAGACACTGTCAAGAAGACAAAAGGCCACCAACAGATTGGGAAAGGATTTTTACCAATCCTAAATCTGATAGGGGACTAATATCCAATATATACAAAGAGCTCAAGAAGCTGGACTCCAGAAAATCAAATAACCCCATTAGAAATGGGGTACAGAGCTAAACAAAGAATTCTCAACTGAGGAATACCAAATGGCTGAGAAGCACCTGAAAAAAGTGTTCAACATTCTTAATCATCAGGGAAATGCAAATCAAAGCAACCTTGATATTCAACCTCACCCCACTCAGAATGGCTAAGATCAAAAACTCAGATGACAGCAGATGCTGGCAAGGATGTGGAGAAAGAGGAACACTTCTCCATTGCTGATGGGATTGAAAGATGGTACCACCACTCTGGAAATCAGTCTGGAGGTTCCTCAGAAAATTGGACATAGTAGTACCAGAAGATCCAGCAATAACTCTACTGGGCATATACCCAGAAGATATTCCAACTGGTAATAAGAACACATGCTTCACTATGTTCATAGCAGCCTTATTTATAGTAGCCAGAAGCTAGAAAGAACCCAGATGTCCCTCAACAGAGTAATGGATACAGAAAATGTGGTACATTTATACAATGGAATACTACTTAATATTAAAAACAATGAATTTATGAAATTCTTGGGCAAATGGATGTATCTGGAGGATATCATCCTTAGTGAGGTAACCCAATCACAAAAGAAGTCACTTGATATGCACTCATTGATAAGTGGATATTAGCCCAGAAACTTAGAATACCCAAGATACAATTTCCAAAACACAAGAAAATCAAGAATGAATACCAAAGTATGGATACTTCATTCCTTCTTAGAATAGAGAAGAAAACACCCATGAAAGGAGTTACAGAAACAAAGTGCGGAACTAAGACGAAAGGATGGACCATCCAGAGACTACCCCACCCAGGGATCCATCTCATAATCAGCCACCAAACCCAGACACTATTGCATATGCCAGCAAGATTTTGCTCAAAAACCATGATATAACTATCTCGAGTGAGGCTATGCCAGTGCTTGGCAAATACAGAAAGGGATGCTCATAGTCATCTATAGGATGGAACACAGGGCCCCCAATGGAGGAACTATAGAAATTACCCAAGTTGCTGAAGGGGTCTACAACCCTTTAGGTGGAACAACAATATGAACTAACCAGTACCCCCAGAGCTCGTGTCTCTAGATGCATATGTAGCAGAAGATGGCCTAGTCGGCCATCATTGGGAGGAGAGGCCCCTTGGTCTTACAAACTTTATATGCCCCAGTACAGGGGAATACCAGGGCCAAGAGGCCCCCTTGGTCTTACACACTTTATATGCCCCAGTACAGGGGAATGCAAGGGCCAAGAAGTGGGAGGGGGCGGGTAGGGGAGCAGGACGGAGAAAGGGTATATGGAACTTTCAGGATAACATTTGAAATGTAAATAAAGAAAATATATTTTAAAAAAAAAAGAAAAAAAAGAAGAGAAGAGAAGAGAAGAGAAGAGAAGAGAAGAGAAGAGAAGAGAAGAGAAGAGAAGAGAAGAGAAGAGAAAAGATGTGCTAAAACTTAACAACAACAACAAAAAATTACTAACTTTGCCAGATCTAATTTCATAACAAGCAAGGATGTGTGTGTGTGTGTGTGTGTGTGTGTGTGTGTGTGTGTGTGTGTGTGCTCTAGTATCAGCTTAATTGGACTGAATCCCAGGAAACACCAAGAAAGGAAAAGGTGCTTAGCAGAGACTCTGGAGTTCTGACATCCTAGTAGCTCAGATTGTCTTCACCATCCAATTCTTCCTTAGAAGGTAGACAAGATGTTTGTGAAGGGATCCAAAATCTAAATTCCTCACTCAATAACCACGTGCAAAAGTAGCATTTTTTTTCTTTAAGGAAGCAGCTTTGATATGTTGCCCTGCCAATTAAGGTTGAAGTCTACCATTGTCTGGATAGCCTTCAGGGATCAATGCAAAATGGAGGGTTCTCTTCACTGGCAGAGTTCCCCCTTCTCTGACCTTTTATGCAGAGTTCAAAAGCCCCATACAACTTACCTGTAGAATGTAGCACAGCCTTAGTTAGAATAGAGGTTCAATTTCTTCTGATAAGAACCAGTTCAGCTAACACCTGATATTCTTAGAATACTTCCCCATGCTAATGAGGCATCTCAGTACCTTACACCTTCAACCAATAAACTTTGCCATTCTTGGATATTCTGATACCCTTCCCCAAAACTATGTAAGCCTTGAATCACCCCAAGTAAAGTTAATCTATATCCTGGCAACTAACTGGTCACACTGCTGGGTATTGTCATTTCTGTAAGTACTCACAGGGCTGCTAACCCACTCTCCCCATTCTTTCTCCTCCCTTTGTCTCATAGACTGATATTGCTGACATCCCACCAGAGGCAGAGAGTATTACGGGAAATATTAAAAAATGAACCGAACCGGCCAACTCTCAGCAGGGCCAGGTCATGCTCCTGCCACCGCCATCAACTCTCTGGGGCTAGCCCCCATATCAGGTGATCTCACTCACTCGGTTTCTCAGGCCACCAACTTTCTGGCCTCTCTAGGCCACAGGGCTCCTGACAGTCCATCTCTTGGACAGCCCCCACCCAGTTCCTCTTGCTTCCATGAAACACCCTACACACCCCACAATCAGCCATCTCAACACCTAATTACTCCATTAGAAACATAACTATTTTTTTAATTGCTCTGGTGTGTGTGTGTGTTTATTAGATATTTTCTTCATTTACATTTTAAGTGCTATCCCATAAGTCCCCTATACCCTCCCCCTGCCCTGCTTCCCTATCCACCCACTCCTACTTCTTGGCCCTGGCATTCCCCTATACTGGGTCATATAAAGTTTGCTAGACCAAGGGCCTCCCTTCCCAATAATGGCCGACTAGGCCATCTTCTAATACATATGCAGCTAGAGACATGAGCTCTGGGGGTTCTGATTAGTTCATATTGTTGTTCCATCTATAGGGTTGCAGACCCTTTCAGCTCTTGGGTAGTCTCTCTAGCTCCTACATTGGGGACCCTGTGTTCTACCCTATAGATGACGGTGAGCATCCACTTCTGTATTTGCCAGGCACTGGCAAAGCCTCACAGGAGACTGCTATATCAGAGTCCTTTCAGCAAAATCTTGCTGGTGTATGCAGTAATGTCTGCGTTTGGTGGCTGATTATGGGATGGACCCCCAGGTGGGGCAGTCTCTGGATGGTCCATCCTTGCGTCTTAGCTCCAAACTTTGTCTCTGCAACTCCTTCCATGGATATTTTATTCTCTATTCTAGGGAGGAATGAAGTATCCACATGTTGGTCTTCCTTCTTGATTTTCTTGTGTTTTGGAAGTTGTATCTTGGGTATTCTAGGTTTCTGGGCTAATAACTCTGAAAGCTTAATTATCCAATCAGATTTATATAATAATAAGATCACAATTTACAAGATGCTAATACAATAATTTCAGAGCCAATTGATAATGATACAAGCTTTATCCCAATTATTCTAACCTTGTGAAAATCTTAACTACCTGTGGCTGTTTAAAACCAGCCAGGATCGGGATCTTCTTCTTGTCCATCTGCCTCCATGTTGACTTCTCCTTCTTCTCCTCTTGAGACCTCTCTCTGTCCCAACTCTTAGCTCTGCCTCCCTTCTCCTGTCCAATCACAGGCCTCCCACTGCCCTAATGTAATTGGACAGGGAAAATTCTGCAACAGAGAGAGTCACAATGATAAATTGACCTCAAAATTTCCTGTTCACATCAGTGACAAAGAGGAGTGGATAATCAGAGTAAATCGAGATGAGAAAGACTGAGACTCAGTTCTTCAGCAATAACTGCAGCCACAATTGCTCACTGCTCAAATCATCTGCCAATCAGTTTAACACCAACCTACACTAGAAAAGATGCTGTTGTGTTCTAGAATTAGAAGTAAATGTATTTTACTGTAATAGGATGGGTCCTTTTCTATTTTCAATGAGATACTTCTGGCCAATGCGAAGCCTGACATCCCGCTACAACTTCTTATTCACTCACTAACTTATTCAGCAAGGAGTTCTGTTAAGGTTACCATTTCTCAAGCATGGAGTTAGGCATACACTATCTGTCAGTGTAAAGCACAGACACTACCTTCGCCTACATAGATTGGGTGTCGTGGTTTTCTGTAAAGAATCCCACAAAGTCAAACAAGTCACAGAGTAAGTAATGTTGATTCCATAAAAAAGACATAATGAAGATACATAATTATTCTAGAGGTGAAATTTGGGTGAAAGTACTCAGAAAAGACTTGTGAGAAGAAACATGTTACCTGGTAAGAACAGTATTAGTCCATAGTAAGATCTAGTGTCATCCCAGGTTGGCCCTGTTGCAGGGCATGGCCTCTTGGGGAGGTGGAAGGCAGGGAGTTTGACTGTCCTTATCCCACTCCACTCCTGGGTGCTGGGCTGTAGAGTGGAGCCAAGACAGGGCACCATGGATGGTAAAGCACAGCCTGAGATGTGGGAAAGCTGGAGCTGGTTTGGGGTCCCTGGGCCAGCGATGAGGCCAAAGTGTGGGGTTCTCAGACTCTTGAGCATCCAGGCTCTGCCTTGAGTCAGAAAAGAGCAGAGAATGGAGTCAGGGGCTGTGAGCTGGAGACAGCTTCTAGCCAGGGTCAGGGAGTTGGGGGTGGGGTATGGGACAGCTTGGCAGAGGTAGGCTTGGTGGTGGTTGTGGCTGGGAGCACAGAGAGCCTTCCACAGGATAATAAAGATGAGGTTCTGTAGACAAAGGTCTTCCTCAGGTTCCTCATGGGGGATCTTGATGAAAGACACAATCTAAACAATTTATTGTCATGGTGGAAAATGGATGTGTAAAACCACACCCCACTTCTCAGTGTGAGCCTGAAATTAAGTACCTTTCTCAGGGAGAAAGGACTGGGATGAGAAGCTTATTGGCTAAGCCCTCTGGGCCTCTAGGTAGCTTATTAGCATGGAGAACTCTGTTTTGAGCCTATGTGACCATAGGACACTTTTCTTTTTACGTGAGAAGCATGGCACGTGCTCCAAGTCAGGAGTCTGGCAGGGAGCTGGGAGTCACCTAAGTCTCAGGTGTGTCCAGTGAGTCTCTGGGTCTCAACCTGCTCTACCTCACCACATTTCCTGGCATGGTTTTACATCCCACAATTTAGGGAAAAAAATTTCAAAATCACACTAAAAGTGTGAGCTCTGCACATTGAGACAAGTAGAAAATGCTGAGGCTGGTACCTTCCCACATCTTTAATAGCATCATTTTCATTAAGCATATCAAGAGAAGAATAAAACAGGTGAGAATATCTCTTTTCCATTTGTCTACAGTTTTTCTCACAGGCATCTTTTTATTATCACCCAAGGAAGAAGTAGTGCAAATAGAAAAATATTACAGTTTAGAAGTCAGAGGAAATAAGTAAGCAAGAGTCTTTCCTATCTACCTCCAAAGCACCACTTCTAGCAAAGCCTTTCCTATCTGCTCTCCATGCCATGCGTCCTCCATCCCATGAAATGGCATCTAATTCTGAAAACAGCTTATAGGCAATGACAGCTGGCATGTTCCCTAGAAATAGTTGGACTTGCCTCAATGTAACTCCCTGTGAAGTTGCTTGATGCTCCCAGAGCAGTTGGCCTGCTTTAGAATTGTGTCCTCTCCCATGTCTCCTTGGTGGATGTGAAATTAACTGCTACTGAGTCTGTCGAAGTCACTAGGGTCATGCACAAAAAAATAAATAGTTATGTATGACTAAAATGAATAATCTATTATCAGATGCATTTGCATAATTAAGCTTGCTCCAAAAAAATTGTCAGAGCACAAACTGGCAAAGTACCATTGCATAATATCGACCATGAAGCCCTAGAATTTGATTCTAGCAGAACACAATGAAGCCAGAACTCTGTGTGTACAGATTAGATAATGCATGAGCTCAGTGGCTGAAGATAAACTACATGCTTAGAATTTGTTAAATGTAGTTTCTTCTTTTTGAACAGAATAATAGGACTTCTAGCCAGGAATAGAGGCTAGCTAGAGGCAGGGCAGATTGATATCAAGATGCCATGCTGGCTGTCATAAGATGTTTGATCTCTAATATGTTTTATAGCCTCTGGCCAGACATACAACTATGGTTTTTATTATTTCTTGACTGATTAAATAGTCCAAAGTGGCTTCCTTACCTACCTGATGGGTTATAAAAAGCACAGAGAAAGAAAACAGAGGATGTAAGTGGCCAGCAGTTGCCCACTTCTTGATTCTGGAATCTGGTGATTGCAGGCTTGCTGTATGCTCTACAGGAATTAATCTAGAGGTAGAGAAGTTGACCTCTGACATTTCCTGTATCTTAAGTCATAAAGAAACAACAAAGCACTCCAAAAACCTGGGACTCCTGTTCATTGTTTATTGTAGAAGGGTTTGTAAGGGAGCAAGATGGCTGAAAGTGGCTTTAGAATTCTTTGTAATTCTGTACCTTGACAAACAGGAAAGTCAGAATTGTAGTATCTTAGTACAAAAAAAAAAAAAAAAAAAACTTTCAGCGCAAAGAAAACCATGATTTCTACATTGTCTTTTCAACTGGAGCCTTTCTGAAATGCACACAGGAGAAAGAGGCTGCAGGGTAATATTTATTTTACCACTGTCTCTGTTCTGATTGTGTGAGAAGACTTTATTCAGATGTCAATGGATTCTACCTGTGACATCTATTGCCTATCAGTTATTTGGAGAAACTAGAGCTAATTTCTTTTCCTTTTTTTCTCTCATGCTTTCCACTGAAGCTGCTCTGTAGGTCAAAAATGATAACTTTCTCATATAAGAGTCTGCTGCTCTATAGAATATCACTAATTTAAATAATGTCAGCTACAAATGCTATATGGTATCCACTTAGCACTTATTTAAATGATGCCATTTTATTCATGATGGTTCCTTAAGCAAGTCTCAAACTGATTTTAAAAAACAACAAGAAGAAGAAGAAGAAGAAGAAAAAGAAAAGAGAAATAAAGCAATAATGGCTTCGTTAGTGCTAATGAAAGGGCATCTCCCTCAGATGTGATTAGATTCAATATAACAAATCAAATGAGAAGTGCCAGATGACAATAAGAGGAGGGACCTTGGAGTGGCAGCCCATGGGGGAGGGGTGAGAATCTAGAATCGAAGTGTTGCTCCACATCTGTCTAGTCTTTCTGAAGAAGTCTATGTCTCACTGAGAGAGGCTCTGTCTCTGAAGAGGGACATCCTCAGTTCCCATGCATCAGCAAGAACTTTTTAAAAAATCCCACCGGCAAAAAGTAGTTAAAACAGGGAAAGTGAGTTAGAAGGAAAATAGAGGTGAAGCTGAGAATGATAGAAGAAAAGAAATAAACACTTTGGACTTCTCCACTGGGCATCTTCTTCTAGCCATGGGCTTCTCCATTGGGCATCTTCTTCTAGCCATGGGCTTCTCCACTGGGCATCTTCTGCCAGCCATCGGATAAAGGGTAAAAGAAAAGGAACCTCCCAGCAGAGAAAGATAGAACAATGGACTAAAGGGAAGCATCATCTCTTGCAGAACACTACCTGATAGAAATGCTGGTTACTGGTTCCACTTGGATTGACTCAAAGCCCCAAATCCCTTGGACTTTGTCCTTCACTGGGAGTCACAATGAATGATTGAGTTGTGTTGTATGCATGGAAAGAAAAAGAATAAGCCAATAACAAATGATACTTCAAAAGATAAAATTAGAAATATAGGTTTTTCTTTCTAGAGAGTAGCCTCCTTGGCATCACAATTATGTTAAAGGGCATAGACTGGCAGCCTGGGTAAAAGGGGTGACAGGATTAAATCTGAATTTAAGCATAAAAATTTTAAGGAAATAATGAAAAATATTCACTGGATCTTTTCACGAACCTAAAAGTTGGTAGTCGTGAAAGTAAATAAATGCTAGAGATGGGGCTTTAAGACAATCTAAAAAACTCATGAACAAAATGAAACATTTCTGCCATACGATTGGTTCAGAAAAGCCCCGTGCCAATAATGATAGGTGGCTACTGAAGGCATATGAGAGAATGAAAAGGAGTCACAGCGATGCAAGACTGGAAAACAGGACAATGTGTTAGTAACTCATGGGGAAGGCTGTCATGGGTAACTATAAGGTGAGAATGAGCATAGCTCAGAGGTAACAGGTATAGCCCTATGCTTTTGTAAATCTATTAATGTGTCCGAGACCTTTAGGAAACAGTCCTGGTATCAATGGTCAGTCAAAATTCTTTACTGATGATCATGATGTGTTTATAGCATAAGGTTTGGCTCATCTGCTAGGCAAAATAGTAATTATGACCAACATTTTATATTTATAACAATCTTAGTTCCCTATGTGGTTTTTAACAAAATCTCAATCATTCAATTTTACCAATGAAGACTCAGGAGCCAGATGCAGGCATGAAAGCCGCTAACTCAGAGAGGCAAAGTAAGGGGATGACTTTCCTCCACAAGCAACTTTCCAAAAGGAAGTCCTCCTTCTCCACACTATCTCCAAAACCCCTCAAACTGAATGCCCCCTTCTCCTTCCTGTGTGTCTTTCTATCCATCTCCTGACTGTGTTTTACTTTCTATGTTTTTTCCTATGTTCATTCCCTGTCAACTGGTTGCTTGCTCTACCTCTTAACCTGTAGTTGACTTTATGTAATCCTGTTTACAATAAGCATATTATTAATCTTGAATTAAACAAATGAGCTAAGGATGTGCCACACCACAACTAGAAAAAAGGTTTTTTTGTTTTGTTTTGTTTTGTTTTGTTTTTCAGTAAATAACACAATCTTGGGGTTCACAGTGTGGTAAATATCCCGCAACAACGTATAACTATATAAAACTATTTCCTCCTTTAACACTAATAAATCTGACTGTAATTTTTCCCATGAGTGATCTGTTGACTTCCTGGGTTTTTTTACCATTCTCACTGCAGATGTTGGTTTGGGCTTTAGGATTTTTACATTCACTTCATACCTACTTCTCTACCCTAAAATTCCACCAAACTCCTATAAATTAGACAAATACTCCTTCTCAGTCCTGGTGACTTTCAGCTTCTATTCTATTTTGCCACAGAGATTTATATTCACACTATTGCTTTTTTTATTATTGGAACCTTCAGTAACTCATATATTCATCATTTTGCAAAAGCCTGTCAAATACCTCATGGTGATTATTGTATTATTCACTGCAAGCATAGTTAGATTTAAAAACAGAGAACCAGACCTCATAGTGCTTATAAGCTATGGGGAGAGATAAATATACTGCCACACAATTATAAAAGACCATAACAAATGCTTCCCTGATATATTCTGAGATGCCCCAGGGAGTGATCTATATTGGATATAGGCTGTCATTGAAAACTTCCTGGCACAAAATGATGTCTACATTGAGGATTTAAGAATGAGTACAAGTTAGTCAAGCATGCATGAGTGATTTGTAAGAGAGAAGCTTTGCTCCAGTCAAAAGAAATGATTGCTCAAAGGTAAAAAGAAGCATGGATTAGTTAAGGATCAGAAAGTTACTAAAATGGTAAAATTGATAACTGACTGGCCATCTTGTTTTCATGTGAGAATACAAAGACAATGCACAGATTTTTAGCTTCAACAACTAGGGAAGCATCATTGTTATCCTCTGCATGATAGAGGAAAAGCAAAACTGAGAAAAGGGTAAGAGTTTAACTTGGGATGCACTGAATTCTGACATATAGATACAACTCTGTGAAAATACTAAATTTCCATAGCCATTGACCACATCCATCAGGAAATTTTTAAGCACATGGAAATTCTTCATTACCTGAGATGTACCCATCCTCTGAGACTGCTTAAATGGCATTTTAAGTCCCACTGCCCATCCATGCTAAATCCTGGCATCCTAACTTTATTTTTATCGTACCCCACTACTTTAGAAATAGATAATTTACTGATTTAAACAGTGGCTTCAACAAATATGAGGTTCATTTTATCAATGAATCCTTTTGTTTACTTTATAGCCTTTATAGTAGCTAAAATTTCTGAAGTTCTGGCCCATGAATTCCTTTCTCATTCTAAACCTTTTATGCTAGTGCAGAAATGAAAATAAAATAGAATATAATAAAATAATTTTTTAAAATCCCAGCACTACTTACCAATAAACATCACTTTAAGTACTGCTATAAGGCATCATTCACCTTTTGGGGGTAGGAGGACCCTCTACATTAACAGATTCCATGTAGCTACTTCTTTAAGTTGAATGAATGCTTGGTACTGCATGGGTAAGAAAAGCAGAGTAAGGCAATTACCATTTTAATAGCCTTACAGCAGGGAGCCATTTTGTGTCTGGAAAGCAGATCTATAAACTCACAATTTTAGAAGAATGTGCTGCAAGAAAGAATTAAGCAATCTGGAGAGAAGTGCTACAAACTTGTAAATCCTGACAGTTGGGAGTTGAGGCAAGAGAATTGAAAGTTCAGAACAAGCCTGAGATACACAGTGCCTTCAAAGCCATTGGAGCTAAATAGTGAGACCATATCCTTCTATTGAAAACAAACAAAAAACTAGCTAGCATGATGTCGATGCTGAATAAACAGGAATCTGGATCTTGAGAACAGAAGGGAGAGTGTGGCTGTGAAGGAAAATTAAATGTACATTTTAGGAATAGAGCTGTATTCTGTAGAGTTTGCTTGATGAAATACACACAGCATTTCAATTTGCCTGACTCCTGTGCAGTTATATGCCGATAACAAGACTTTTGTGTGCAAATTCACTTACCTGGATCAACCCAGAAAGCAAAAAAAGAATGGAGTGTGTGAGTGAGGGAAGTGCGGAATTTGTTGGGAACAGGAACTCATATCCCTAAAAGGCCAAGGGATGGTGAACCCTGAGAACTTGGTAAGCTTGTGATGAGGACTTAAAGTCATTTCACTTCACTATCTGTAGTGACTAATTTTATTGGGCCACAGGTAACCAAGAATTTGGTTAAACATCATCTGGATGTCTCTGTAATGGTGATTCTCTATGGCAATAGTATTTGAATCAGTAGAATAATTAAAGAAATTGCCTTCCCTGGTATTGATGATCTCATGCAAGTTTTAAAGGCCTGAATAGAAAAGCTAAATGAGAATTTAGTGTCTATGCCTGTTTTCTCCTCATGACAGTGGTCCTCTGCTATCTTCAGCCTCAAGCTTGGACTGAAGTATACACCATTGGTTCAACTGTGCCTTCAGATTGCTGCATGAAGCTCTTAGACTTCCTAAACTCTTTCATCATGATCTAATTTCTCAACTCCAATCTATCTATCTATCTATCTATCTATCTATCTATCTATCTATTACCTATCTCTAACTCTACCTCCTCTTGTTGATTTTCTTTTCCTTTCCTGTCCATAGCTATTATATATAGTAGGTATAATTATTATATTATGACATGTTATAAATTACATCATATTGTAGCTTTGTGTCATTCTGAAATATCTAACATAGACAATTTAAGAGCTGTATATTCTTTCAAGTTATCAGAGAGTGTTAGTCTATCAGACTGAGGAAGACAACGAAAAGCAGTTTAGTTCATGGTGACAGGAGTGTGAGTTAGTAATTGTTCACATTATTACAGGCTAGGGAGCAGAAAGAGCAAGTCAGGAACCAGAACCCAGGTATAACTTCAAAGGCCTATTCTTAGTGCCTTCTAGCACTATTTTTCGTAGGTAGACCCTTTCTAAAGGTTCCACAACTTCCTCAAATGGTATTGCCAACAGGGGAATATGTATAAAAACAGCCAATTGGGAACATTTTCAACACAAAAAATAATATATGTGTGCATATATTGTGTATAGTACATATATACACACACACACATATATATATATATACATATACATATGTATACATATACACACACACACACACACACACACATATATATATATGGTGTTAACTATACTTTCATATCTTTAAGTGAATTAATCATTTGTCAAACATCCAAGAAAGAACTTAAACCAAATGATATATATAGCCTATCATATACTTGTTTTGTGACACTGCTCTAGGACTGGTATGAACAAGCATTCCTGTAAATGTAAATGTTGCTTATATTTTCTCAGATGATGGGAAAAGATGAATCCTGTACCCAAGCTTTATAAATACATGGATCAGGCTGAGCCCAGAGTATTTCTATCTAACTATACTTAGCCCTAGTCATGGAAGCTTTTAGTCTCCATACGATCTAATCTTCTGCAAATCCAGACCTTGAAGATTTCAGTTTCTAGTCTCCATCTGCTAGACTATCCCTAGAATCATTCAGCCACTGAGTGTTACTGCTGAATAAACTCACTCTTTTAACTCTTTGGAAAGTCTGATTCACTGGTTCAACTCAGCTCTTCTGGCTCAAACTCCTCTCCAAGCTGACTGATTCAAATTGGCTTCCCTCAGCTTCTGACTGTATTGCTCTGCTTGGAAAGAATTCCTCTGAACTCCATGGACTGACATGCTCCAAAGTAAACTCAACTGCACTCAACTGAACTGCACTCAACTCAACTCAACTCAACTCAACTGACCTGACCTGACCTGACCTGACCTGACCTGACCTGACCTGACCTGAACTAAATTCCATTCTCCCTCTCTGCTCCTTAAGCACCCTCTCTTTCCTGTCTATTCTCATGAGAATTGGGCATATCCTATCTCAGGATATCAGGAACAGGTTAAAAAAAAAAACTAAAAAGAAACTGGTCTAGGGAAAGAAACATGGAAGAAGCAAGGAAAAAACAAAAACTGAGAAGATCACAGAACCAAGTAGAGAAGGTGCTTTGCATCACTGGATATAGCTTCTGCAAAATCCAGGGGGGGAAATGGAAGATCAGACAAAATGCATGCAGAGTGGTCCATGTAGTATGAAGCCAACAACCAGGAAAACAACAGGCAGAAGTTGTTCCAAGTCTAAAGAAAGTGATTGCCAGACAATAATCAATCACCTGAACTTATAACAACATAATTCAAGGTAGAAATATAGAACACAAGTGGTCCAAGATACCAAGAGACATGATATATTGTCTGTGATGTCTGCTAGAAGAAATTAATAATGTAATTTTCTGAGTTACAATGTGAAACATGAGGAGGAGGACTTTTTGTTCCCAAAGGATTTTCTTGTAGCTCTTCAGTTGTTAATAGGATTGTTTAGGCTCAGTTCTCATGATAGCAGGCATCAGATAGATCAAGCTGGCTTTAAAGGGAGCGGGGTGAATGTATTAAGAGGATATTAAGCAGGTCACCAAGATCAAAGGTAACTAGACTCAGAGGGTAACTAAAACAGCAAATAGTTACCTAAAAGTCTATCCATGCCTCTTCTCCATCATTGCACCTTTCAGAACATTTACTTGCACAAAAAGACAGATGGAATGTGGCTACTCTACAGCTCCCCGAGTGGTTATCATCTTGTTAAGAATTCTATACTGGGTGGTTGACAGGGAGTAGCCATGACCCTACAAATCACTACTACCATGGACAAATGAAGATACCATTAAACAGGAAAAAGATATGAAATATTTTAAAATATTGGAAGAGATACTGGTATTTTTAATGCAGAAAGAAAAGTTTCATCATTAAAGTAAGTGATGAAACTTTGACTAAAAAAATAAAATCTACTTTAATCCCAGCACTTGGGAGGCAGAGGCAGGTGGATTTCTGAGTTCGAGGCCAGCCAGGGCTATACAGAGAAACCCTGTCTTGAAAAACCAAAAAAAAAAAAAATCTAAAGAATAGAATCATCATGAGTACTTTTTGCATCTGATACCATGTTTCTTTTTTTTTCTTTTCTTTTTTTTTTTGAGACAGGGTTTCTCTGTATATCCCTGGCTGTCCTGGAACTCACTTTGTAGATCAGGCTGGCCTTGAACTCAGAAATCTGCCTGCCTCTGCCTCCCAAGTGCTGGGATTAAAGGCATGTGCCACCACGCCCAGCTGATACCATGTTTCTTTTTGTCTGTAAATTACAAAAAACAAAACAAAACAAAAACAAAAAAAACCAGAAAAACAAACAAACAAAAAAACAGGCTGATTGTTTTCTAATGTCAACTCATTCTCAATTTGACCCTAGCTTCTGGATTTGACCCTTTTTCTGCATGGTAGAAAGAACGCCCACCCAGACAAAACAGAATGCAGACAACACAGCACACTATGTATCTTCTTTCTTAATGACTTCCAGAGTCTGAGGCCTTCAGAAAAGGGCATATACAAAAAATACCCTGATTTATAGAACTTTGCTCATATGGTAATTATCTTGAATGAGGTTATCTTAACTAGTATATTATCCACAGGTTTTTCAATCAATCATATTTAGCCGAGATCTTACTGTCACAGGAGCAATAGGTAAAAGTCTCTGATGACTGTATTTTTCAAAATACTTTTAATAACAAGGCACCAAAGCCTAACCATGCTAACCTCAAGCAGACAATTTATCAGTACGCTTGAACTATAGTAAGAGTGGAGCTACCTAACTAATAGGCAAATAGATCTGAGAGTACACATGCTATCAGGATACCCTCTGGCTTTATATTTTTCTGGTGGCTGCATCTCTTCCAGTGTTGACTCCATTTTCTCTTATTGTATTCGTCAAATGATGAATTCACAAACAGATACCAGCACCAGTCATAACTAATCAACTCAACTGTTTGCCTTGGATCGTGTTTCCATCTCTGCCTTACTTGCTGTTATTTGCTCCCCACTAGGACTTAACCCTTCTCCATAACTCTTATGGGTTCCCTTCTCTCTCTGATAAATGTCCCTCCCTTCTGTTGTCTTGTGGCAAATATATTTTAGTGAGATTTCTTATTTTTTGAGAATTCATACAATATATTTTGATCATATTATTTTCCTTCTCCAAATTCTTTCTATACTCCCCCAACTCCCTACTCACCCAATTTCAAGTCCTCTCTCTCTTTCCTTCTCTATTGAAATCAAAAGCAAAGAGAATGGAGAGATGGTTAAGCAGTTAAGAGCACCAACTACTCTTCCAGAGAACTGAAGTGCAATTCCCAGGACCAATATGAAGGCTCATAACTGTCTGTATCCAGTTCCAGGGAATGGATACCCTCACACAACCATGCATACAAGCAAAATACCAGTGCATATAAAAGAGTAATAAATTATAACACAAAACTGTATGAGAGAGAGAAAGAAAGAGAGAGAGAGAGAGAGAGAGAGAGAGAGTCCAATATGTGTTGTACAACTATTCTTGAGCATGGGGCCTGCTCTGAAACATAATTAATATGCCCAGTGTTACTCATTCTCCCTGGAGCTTGGCCAGAGATGGGATAGTGCCCTCTTCCAATTCCTATGTGTGTGTTTTTTTTTAAATAGTATCTCATGTATTCTAAACTGGCCTGGAACTCATCATATAGCTGAGAATGACTTTGAACTTCTCTTGATTATTCTGCTTCTACCTCGCAAGTGCTGGAATTATGAAACATTCATGATCATACCCAATTTTATGAGACTTTATATCATTCTATAGCTCAAAGGACTTCGTGCATGCTAGGTAAGTACTTTATGAGCTGATCTACACCCCTAGCCTTATAATGTGAATACTCTTTAACAAACAATGTATTTGTTGAAAACTATAAAAGCTGGTTTCTTACATAACTTTTCTCTAATATAACTACTATTTTTACATTTTCTTTATCATACCTTATATTTTCCAAAATCCTTTAAAATTATTTTTTTATAAAGAAGGGATTCTAATTTGATTATTTTTTGGTTATGAGTGTTTTGCCTACATCTATGTATGCACACCATAAACATCCTGGTGCCCCATGGAACTGAAACATGGAATGTGGACCTGGAATTACTGTTGTGAGGGGCTATGTGAGTGTTAAGACTTAAACCTGGGCCCTCTGAAAGAACATAAGTGCTGTTAATCACTGAGCCATCTCACCAGTCCCATGGAGTTCTTTTATAATAACAATGATAATAATAATAATAATAAAGGGGCAAATTCAAAAGAGTTGCCATTATCTGTAGGCCAAGCTAATTTTTAATATACCTAGATACCCATAATAAACTCTGTTAAAAACACATAGCAAGGTAACTAAATTACATATTTATTAATGTGTTTAATTTTCTATTAAAACTGTTGTCTACTTATTCATCTGACATTTGCCAAATATTTGCTGTGCGTCAGAATTGGAGCTAACTCATAAAAGATTGAATAACTAGCAGTTCAAACATATGCAGTGCATTCCATTGCAATGGACAAAAGTTAAGAACACTGAACATCATCCCACCAAATTCCAAAGACTGCTTCAAGAGGTAAAAGCGTATTGATAACAAAAGATATAAGAGTAGTACATTTTTGATAGGAAGTGATGGCCTCTCTTTGGAAATGAAATTTAAGATAAAGGGGAAAGATAAAAAGAAGGGACTGGGGTGTAAAGTTCTAAAGCAGACAAGTGTTTGGAATGTATATGGAACTGAAAGAGAGGAGACCCTAACGGAGCAGAGCCAGCTGACAGGATACCACTAAGGAGAGGATCCTATGGCCATGAGAGACCCTAGTACAGCTATCGCAGCACTTATTTCATCCAGAGATTGTCAGCCTTCTTCAGAGCAAGGCCAAACACCCGCGGAAGTCATCCCTTACTTTGAAACATTCACTCATAAATAAAATCCCAGGACTGAGCGATAACACTCTGCAGCATGCAGAAGCCTAAGCTAACGTACAGAATCCCAAGAAAGAAGCAACAACAACAACAACAACAACAACAACAACAACAACAACAACATACATTTTCTTAATAGAAAAAAAAAAGCAAAGAGTTAAAAAAAACACCTAGGTGAAAAGCACGAGAACAAACCACCAATACTGTAAAGCTTAGTGTACATAATTATTTGTTTATAACTTTTGTCACATTCCCTACCACTATTTTTTAATCTTTTTTATTATATATTTTCTTTATTTACATTTCAAATGCTATCCCGAAAGTACCCTATACCCTCCCCCCAACCCTACTCCCCTATCCACCCACTCCCACTTCTTGGCCCAGGTGTTCCCCTGTACTGGGGCATATAAAGGTTGCAAGACCAAGGGGCCTCTCTTCCCAATGATGTCCAACTAGGCCATCTTCTGATACATATGCATCTAGTGACACGAGCTCTGGGGGTACTGATTAGTTCATATTGTTGTTCCACCTATAGAGTTGCAGACCCCTTCCGCTCCTTGGGTAATTTCTCTAGCTCCTCCATTGGGGGTCCTGTGTTCTATCCTATAGATGACTGTAGGCCTCCCCTTCTGTATTTACCAGGACTGGCATAGCCTTACTCGAGATAGTTATATCAGGGTCCTTTCAACAAAATCTTGCTGGCATATGAATTAGTATCTGGGTTTGGTGGCTGATTATGGGACGGATCCCCGGGTGGGATAGTCTCTGGATGGTCCATCTTTTCATCTTAGCTCCAAATTGTCTCTGTAACTCCTTCCATAGGTGTGGTGTCCCTTCTCCACCAACGTAGTTGGTGCAAAGACCAAGCCATGCTGCACCCAATGGCATCCATTGTGTTGTTAACTAGGCTAAGAGATATCCCCCCCCCCCCGCAGGTTCTGTATGTCTCCCAGATCCCCCGGCTCCGCCCAGTTTACCAGCTTCCCACCTACAACCAGCCCACCTGCTCAACCTGTGAGATGTCACGATACTTCGGGGTTCCCACCAAACTCCAGAACACCTGCGCAGAAGACTGGGGGCGGGGCTTCCCTTCATTTTTCTCCAAATGCTTGTCCACCATTAAACAGTCCTTCTAAGCAGAAGCAACCATGTAGCCTTGGAGATCTTCTTTCTTTTCCCACTCCCTTAGTTTCATTTCAGCTTCGGGCCAATCCTCCAGGAACCCCGTCCACTGCGGGCAGTGGACCCCAACACATGGGTGTTTTGTTCCCTATTCTAAGGAGGAATGAAGTATCCACACTTTGGTCTTTGTTGTTCTTGTTTTTATTGTGTCTTGCAAATTGTATCTTGGGTATTCTAAGTTTCTGGGCTAATATCCACTTATCAGTGAGTGCATATCAAGTGACTTCTTTTGTGATTGGGTTACCTCACTAAGGATGATATCCTCCAGATACATCTTTTTGCCCAAGAATTTCATAAATTCATTGTTTTTAATAGCTGAGTAGTACTCCATTGTATAAATGTACCACATTTTCTGTATCCATTCCTCTGTTGAGGGATATATGGGTTCTTTCTAGCTTCTGGCTATTATAAATAAGGCTGCTATGAGCATAGTGGAGCATGTGTCCTTATTATCAGTTGGAACATCTTCTGGGTATATGACCAGGAGAGGTATAGCTGGATCTTCCAGTAGTACTATGTCTAATTTTCTGAGGAACCGCCAGACTGACTTCTAGAGTTGTTGTACCAGATTGCCTCCTTGTACAAAGCTCAAGTCTAAGTGGATCAAAGAACTCCACAGAAAACCAGAGACACTGAAATTTATAGAGGAGAAAGTAGGGAAAAACCTCGAAGATATGGGCATAGGGGAAAAATTCCTAAACAGAACAGCAATGGCTTGTGCTGTAAGACCAAGAATTGACAAATGAGGCCTCATTAAATTGCAAAGCTTCTGTAAGGCAAAAGACACTGTCAAGAAGACAAAAAGGCCACCAACAGATTGGGAAAGGATTTTTACTAATCCTAAATCTGATAGGAGACTAATATCCAATATATACAAAGAGCTCAAGAAGCTGGACTCCAGAAATTCAAATAACCCCATTTAAAAATGGGGTACAAGGGCCTTTCTTCCCCAATAATGGCCAACTAGGCCATCTTCTAATACATATGCAGCTAGAGTCATGAGCTCTGGGGGTTCTGATTAGTTCATATTGTTGTTCCATCTAGAGGGTTGCAGACCCTTGGGTACTCTCTCTAGCTCCTACATTGGGGACCCTGTGTTCTTCCCTATAGATGACTGTTAGCATCCACTTCTGTATTTGTCAGGGACTGTCAATGCCTCACAGGAGACAGCTATATCAAGGGCCTTTCAGCAATATCCTGCTGGCTTATGCAGTAGTATCTGCATTTGATGGCTGATTATGTGATGGCCAAGTAGTGGGAGTGGGTGGGTAGGGGAGGCAGGGTTGGGGGAGGGTATAGGGGACTTATGGGATAGCACTTAAAATGTAAATGAAGAAAATATCTAATAAAAAATGTGGAAAAAATGGGCTATAAAGCTAAACAAAGAATTCTCAAGTGAGGAATACTGAAGGGCTGAGAAGCACCTGAAAAAAATGTTCAACATCCTTAACCATCAGGGAAATGCAAATCAAAACAAGCTTGAGATTCCACCTCACTCCAGTCAGAATGGCTAAGATCAAAAATTCAGGTGACAGCAGATGCTGGCAAGGATGTGGAGAAAGAGGTACACTTCTCCATTGTTGGTGGGATTGCAAGCTTGTACACTACCACTAATTAAGGTATCAAAAATATGCATATTCTGTTACAGAACATGGCATACCATTAGCACTAAATATGTGAGAATCTATCCTGAGTAGTTTTATGTCAGCTTGACTAAGGCTAACTCATCTGGAATGAGGTAACCACCTAGAGAAAATGTCTTCCTGAGATTGGGCTATAGGCATGCCAACAGGGAATTTTCTTAATTAGTTACTGCTGGCGAAAGGTTCAGACCATTATTCACAGTGCCACCCATAGCACATGAGTTCTATGAGAAAGCAGGCCGAGCAAGCTGTGGGGAGCAAGCCAGTAAGTAGGACCCCTCATGACCTCTGCATCAGCTTCTGCCTCCAGGTTCCTGCCCTGTTTCAGTTCCTGTCCTGACTTTCTTCAGTGATGAACAGAGACATGAAAGTGTAAGCCAAACACCACCATCCCCAACATACTTTTAAGTCATGGTGTTCCATCACAGCAATAGAAGCCCTAATGCATAATTTATGTTTATGTTTATCACTTTATGATACAAAACAAATATAAAGTATAGTATATATAAACATCTTGGTTTTCAGGCCTTTATTAATCTACCATGGTCAGATAGGGCAGGAAAAAAGACATGTATATCTCTACAACTCTCCATCTATACCAACTAAAACTATTTTTTTTTGGCCTAAAAGAATATGACTTATTCAATCCTACACCAGACAATATGTATAAAGTTCTAAAATCAGACCCCTAGGCTTTCTAACTATCATGTTAAAGAGTTTTCTGATCAGGGAAACAACAGCTCTGTGACCACTATGCTTTCTGTTGTTCCCCCTTAAGAAAAAAGGGAGGTGGGAGATCAAATGATCAAGCTAATAAATTATACGCAGAGAACTTATCTATTTATTAGGATCAAAAAGGCTAATTAAGTGAAAACTACTGAAAGACAATGAAATTGATCTTCTTCATGCTGCTGGAAAAATTAGCATAAAATTTTAAATTGTGAGCCAAAGAGAATTCTGAGTTATTGGGAAAGGAAATGAGACACAGACCTAGCTCTTCTGCAGATCGTTTTATTGCTGCTTTATGGAAATCATAATCTTCCACTGGCAATGAGAGCTGCAGTAGAAACCTCTAGGGGTAAACTAAATAAGAGAGCTCAGAAACTGGCCAGTGGCACCACTAAACTGAAAATTCTTAAATGGAAGAGGAATTATTTTTCATGGGATAATATTAAAATACTGCATAGCCCTGAGAAAAACCTAATATATGTCCTAGACAAGTGTTTTCAAATCTTCCTTCCCCCCTGCTCTTTGGTATAGATTCATAAGGTAGTTTCTATAATTTTCTCTTTTTATTAATTAATTTATTTATTTTACATCTGGATAGGAGCTTACCCTCCCTCCTGTCCTCCCAGTTCCTCCCTCTACCCTGCCTCCTCTTCTCCTCAGAAAAGGGGAGGGATCTCATAGATAGCAACCCACCTTAGCATATCTAGTTGCAGTAGGACTGGGCACATCTTCTCATGTTGAGCCGAGACAAGGCAGCTCAGTTAGGGGAAAGGGGTACAAAGGCAAGCAACAGAGTCCACGGCAACCCCTGCTCCAGCTGTTAGGGGTCCCATATGAAGACGAAGCTGTGCATCTGTTACATACGTATGAGGCCTACCTAGGTCCATCACATGCATGCTCTTTAGTTGGTGGTTCAGTTTCTGTGAGCAACTCTGTGCCTAAGCTAGTTGATTCTGTACATTTTATTGTGGTGTCCTTGACCCCTCTGGCTCCTTCAAACCTTTACCACCACCTTCCACAAGATCCTCCGAGCTCTGCCTAATGTTTGGCTGTGGGTCTCTGAATATGTTTCCATCAGCCGCTGGGTGATGCCACTCAGAGGAAAGTTATCCTAGGCTACTGACTGCAAGTATAGGAAAATATCATTAATAATGTCAGGGGTGGGCTCTCTCTCATAGCATGGGTGTAAAGTTGAGGAAGTCATCAGTTGGCCAGTCCCTCAATTCCTGTTTCATTTTTATCACTGCACATCTTGTAGGTAGGACAAGTTGTGAGTTGAAGGTTTTGTGGGTGGGGTGGTGTCCCCATACCTACATTGGCAGTCTTTCCTTGTTACAGAATATGGCAATGTCAGACTAAATGTCCCCTTTGCTAGGAGTCTTAGCTAGGGTCACTCTCATAAGTCACTGGAAGAATCCATTGTCCAAGGTTTCTAATTCCTCCCAAAGATGTCACTGACCACCACCAATCACAGTTCTGTCTCCCTCCCTCCTCCTAAAACTTGATGCCTCCAGTTCTACTTCCCACACAATCTCCCATCTAGTTCACTCCCTCCATCCACCTATAATGCCTATTTTATTACCCATTCCTTTTTTATTGGATATTTTATTTATTTACATTTCAAAAGTTATCCTCTCTCCAGATTCCCCTCCCTAGAAACCCTTATCCCATTCCCCTCCCCCTGCTTCTATGATGGTATACCACCACCCACCCACCCATTCCTGCTTTCCCGCCCTCACATTCCCTTATACTGGGGCATCGAGCCTTAATGGGGCCAAGGGCTTCTTCTCCCATTGATGCCTGACAAGGCCATGCTCTGCTAACATATATGGCTGGAGCCATGGGTCCCTCCATGTGTACTCCTTGGTGGGTGGTTTAGAGCCTGGGAGCTCTGGTTGGTTTATATTGTTGCCTGATATAGCTATCTCCTGAGAGGCTCTGCCAGAGCCTGACATACAGAGGTGGATGCTTGCAGCCAACTACTGAATCACGTGGTCCACAATGGAGGCATTATTTCCTATTCTTAGAGAGATTTAAGTATTCTCCCTTAGGCCCTACACATTTTCTTTACCCTTTCTTCAGTTGAGGGACTTTTAGGTTGTTTCCAGTTCCTGGATTGTCGCAGACTATACCCCTTTTGGGTCTCATATCTGTGTGGAATGGAGTCTCTAGAGCAGATAGGTAAGAATTCGGTGAAAGTGGGTGACAAACAGAGACGACATGCAAGAGTGTGTGTTGTGGAGAGCCACATCCTGTGCTCTTCCCAGTAAACAAGTCAACAATGTGGAGAGCCACATCCTGTGCTCTCCCCAGTAAACAAGTCTATGACACATGTGCTGAAGGTGGGTGCGTGCCAAGTCACCGCCCATCCCAGGGCGTGGTCAGTGAGCAGTCAATCAGAAGCAAACACGACTCGTCAGGGTATATATAGGCAGTGCTTTTTTGGGCTCAGTGTCTCCTTCTTCATTAAACGCTTGCTGCAGAAGGATCCTGGTGTCTATGTCCATTCTTGCCGGGGAGACGGTAGCGTGGACTCTTTCAGTGTGTAGAATCTGAATGCATTTTGTCAGGTCGAGCATCAAACTTTTATACAGAAGGGTAACAAGAAACCAGGAGTTACAGTGACACAATACAAAAGGAATGTATACATCAAGAGATGGTGGAGAGCCATCTGCCCACTAAGCCAGGTGTAATGCTAGTCTATTGTTAAGCCCACCACCAGGGATTCTTAGTAAATGCCTGATTATGCTGTTTCTTTGGGCCTAGTGAAGAGACCAGTCTCAGGGGGAAATACTAACTCTTTCATGGTAAACTCTTTCATGGTATTAGTTAGGCTATTGTGTATTCCCTTGCCTAGGTAAGGCTGACTATTGTCCCAAGTAAACATTCTACAGACCAGCCCTGAGCTATTTTGGCTCCATTCTTTGTAATGCTTAAATGGTTTCCCTGTCTCTAGATTGTTGCTGAATTCCTACTGAATACAAGGATTCTCTAGCACAGTTGGAACACTGTCTGAGGCTTAGCTAGGTCAGAATTCAATCTTTAAAAGCACTTATAATAAAATAATACTGAAAGAGAGCACGTAGATCCATACATATACCAGACTAACGTGGGGATATATGGGATATGAGAATGTCTTCCAAGGAGAATGAGTTTCTTTTGAAACTCTGTCTCATGAGTGCTTCCAGGATTCTCAGCCTGCAAAGCCACTCCACCGAGATGTGTGTAGCACTGGATATTATAAATAAACATGCTGTGAACATAGTGGAACATGTGCCCCTGTGCTTTGGTGGAATATCTTTTAAGTGAATGCCCAGAAATGATATAGCTGGGTCTTGAAATAGAATTATTCAAACTTTTCTGAGAAAGCCAAATTCATATCTAAGGTGGTTGTACAGGTATGCAATCCCACCAGCAATGCAGGACTGTTTCCTATGCTCCACTGACTCAACAGCATTAGCTGCTGCTTGAATGTTTTATCTTAGCCATTCTAAGGGGTGTAAGATGGAATCTCAGCATTGTTTTAATTTGCATTCCCCTAACAACTAAAGACATTGAACATTTATTTAAGTGCTTCTTGGCCATTTGAGATTGTGCTGTCAAGAATTCTGTTTAGCTCTACACCCTATTTTTTAATTGAGTTATTTGGGTAGATGCTCCCTAACTTCTTGAGTGTGTATGTCTGGATCTTCAGTTTGATTGCATTGACAAACATGTTTGTTTTTAATGCCAATGCCATGAAAGTTTTATTACTATTGCTCTGTAATACAGCTAGATGTCAGGAATGGTGATATCTCTAGAAGTTCTTTTATTATACAGGATTGCATTAGCTATTCTGGGTTTTTTTGTTTTTTCATATGAAGTTGAATATTATTCTTTCAAGTTCTGTAAAGAATTATGTTGGAATTAGATAGAAATTATATCGAATCTGTAGATTTTCTTTTGGAATATGTTCATTTTTACTATTTAATCCTACTGGTCCATGAGCATGGAATATCTCTTCATTTTCTGATATCTTCTTGGGGTTCTTTCTTCAAAGACTTGAAGTACTTCTAATATAGGTGTTTCACTTGCTTGGTTAGAGTTACACCAAGATATTTTATATTATTTGTGGCTGTTGTGAACAGTGTTGTTTCCCTAATTTCTTTCTCACCCTGTTTATCATTAGTATAAAGGAGTGATGCTAATCTATTTTTAATTAATTTTGTACCCAGCCACTTTGCTGAAGGTGTTTATCAGCTATGGGAGTTCTCTGGTAGAATTTTGGGGATTGCTTTTATATACTATCATATCATCAGTTAATAGTGATACTTTGGATTCAGTTGGCATGTATTTTATTGAGTATTTTTGCATTCATGTTTGTAAGAGAAATTTGTCTGAAATACCTTCTTTCTTTGTGAAATACTCTTCCTCTCTTGTCCATTTTGTTTAGATTTTGAAATTTTGTGGAGTATAGGTTTTTAAAGTAAAACCTAATAATTCTTTGGATTTCAACCTTGTTTGCTAATATATACCCCTTTTCATTTCTGATTTTGTTAATTTGGATATTCTCTGTCTGCCTTTTAGTTGGTTTGTCTAAGGGTTTGTCTCTCTTGTTAATTTTCTCAAAGAACCAGCTCTTGGTTTCATTGATTCTTTGTACTGTTCTCTCTGTTTCTAATTTACTTATTTCAGCACTGAGTTTCATTATTTCCTACTATTTACTCCTTTTGGATGTTTTTGTTTCTTTTTATTGCTGAACTGTGCTCTTGGAAGCACATGTCTTAAATATTTAGGAAGTGCAATCTTTTTTTCCTCCAAACTGAGTCTTGGGGACATGACTTCAACAAGGTAAGCAGTTTTTATAACACGACCTTTTGTTTGTGCAAAGCCTGTGTCATTATCTTAGTTCTTATACTGCACAAAAACAAAATAAAACAAACAAGATACTATATCAGACTAGGATGACAATAGCAAAAAGACCATACTGAGCCAGGCAGTGGTGTCACAAGCCTTTAATCCCAGCACTCGGGAGGCAGAGGCAGGTGGATTTCTGAGTTCGAGGCCAGGCTGGTCTACAAATTGAGTTCCAGCCAGGGCTATACAGAGAAACCCTGTCTTGAAAAATCAAAAAGCCAACCCCCCCCCCCCCAAAAAAAAAGGACTGGATTTTGTCAAAAGTTTTTGCCAGGATCAAGTGAGATGATCATGCATTTTTGTTTTTGGTTTTTTGTTTTGTTTTGTTTTGTTTTTTCAGTTTCTTTATATCGTAGGTTACATTGATTTTTGTTGTTGTTGTTGTTGTAGAGCTTTCAGGTATGCTGCTAAGTTGCTATTAAGAGATCTTTCCAATGATTTTATGAGACCATTTGGTGCTATGAAGTTTTCCCTTAGAATTTCTTTTATGGTGTTCCAAAAGTTTGGAGATATTGTGCCTTCATTTTAATTGAATTCTAGGAAGTCTTTGATTTCTGTCTTTTTTTTCCCCTGACCCCATGTCATTGAGTAGAGAGTTGTTCAGTTTCTATGAGTCTGTAGGCTTTCTGTTGTTTCTGTTGTTAAAGTCCAGCTTTAATCCATGATGGTCTAATAAGATACAGAGATTATTTCAATTTTCTTGTATCTATTGAGGTGTGCTTTTATGGTCAGTTTTGGAGAAGGTTCCATGATATGCTGAGAGGAACATATGTTCTTTAGTTTTGTAGATGTCTATTAGGTCCATTTCAGCCATGATGTCTATAACTTCCATTATTTCTCTGTTTAGCTCCTGTCCAATGACCTGTCTGTCCATTGATGAGAGTGGGGTGTTAAAGTCTCCCACTACTTTAAACTTTAGTAATGTTTCTTTTACAAATGTGGCTGCCTATGCATTTTGAGCATAGATATTAAGAATAGAAACATCATCTTGGTGGATTTTTACTTTGATAAGTATGAAATGTCCCTTCCCATCACTTTTGATTAATTTTTGTTGAAAGTCTATTTTATTACATATTAGAATGGCTACTCTAGCTTGCTTCTGGAGTCCATTTGCATGGAAAACCTTTTCCATACATTTACTCTCTGAGATGGTATCTATCTTTGTTGCTTAGATATGTTTCTTGTATGCAGCAGAATGATGGATTCTGTTTTGACATCCATTCTACTAACCTGTGTTCTTTTATTGCAGAAATGAGTTCATTGATGTTGACAGATATAAATGTCCAATGCTTTTTAATTCCTGTTATTTAGATATTGGAGGTGATTGTCTGTGTGTACGTGTGTGTGTGTGTGTGTGTGTGTGTGTGTGTGTGTGCGCGCGCGCGTGTGTGTGCGTGTGTATGTGTGTGTTTCCCTTCTTTTGGTTTTCCTGATGTGGAGATATTTATTTCCTGTGTTTTCTTAGATACAATTAACCTTGTGTTAAAGTTTTCTTTCTAGTATCTTCTGTGGAGCTAAATTTCTAGATAGATATTATTTAAATGTGATTTATTCTTAGAATATCTTGATTTCACCATCTATGATGATTGAAAGTTTTGCTGGGTATAATAATTTGGGCTGGCATATGTGGTTTCATTGAGACTGCAAAACTTCTTTGTTAAGTTATCCAGGGACTGCTGTAGTAAGATAACTGGGCTCCAGTGATACCATATTGTCTTGGCTTTAGTGGTTGTATTCTTATGCTGGCCTTTAGCCAATTTGTTGTCTCTGCTGCCAGCAGAGTTGTGGACTAGAAAATGGAGTGCAGGTGAGCAAGTACAATTTACCACTATTGGGGGTGCTTTAAGGGTATTTGACAGGCAGGAGCTTGGGGTAGGAGTTTTACCTGGCAATCCCTAGTGCCCACAGGAACAGGGAACAGGTCACATAGAATTTTCTGATTGTCATACTAAATTAAAATTTTAAGATACCTTTAATACTAGTTTTTCTGATTAAAATCAACCATACTGATGTGATGGATCTGTTGATGGACTCAAAATCATAGAGGACCCAACAGATGTGACCAGGTGTCTGGCTAAGATGGATTCTGAACTCACATCATTTCTATGTTTACTATGGAGATTTCCATGGTAAATAGAACTAGTAATAGGTATATGGTATAGAAAAAAGTAATACAAACTTCCCTGAAAGTAGTTAATTGCCCTATCCTTCCTGCAGGGGAAAAAAATAAGGCTAGGGAAATATTCTAGAAATCTTTCATTTCTTTTGCCATATAACCTTGAATGTCCACAGATAGTAAAACACAGTATGAGGAAACTCTTAGAGGAACCATATTTTCATGGCCTCATTTTCTCTACAGCACCTTTGGATGATTTTCAATTACTTCAAATCAACCTGTTGTGGCTCTTAGCAAGTGGAAAATCACGTCCATTCCTCTTTTTTCAATACCGAGATATCCTAAGACAAGCTGCCACAAGGCCTAGACTTCAGACTTTGGAGTCTGAAAAGTAAGTACCTAGGGTGAGTTGAGAATCAACTAAAAAACTAAAAACCCGAACTTGGCCTTTCTGTCTCCAGCTCCATGATCAGATGAGGACACTTACCTGGAGTGGAGGTGGAGGGCATAATTTTTTATAGGCTTCTGTGTGCATACCCCTTTATTAATGCCTTTATTACTGAAACCCTAGCTTGGAAAAATGGGCCATATATGGTATAGTTTTATAGGATATACAGGACCAGAGCCTTTGCATTTCTGGAAAGAGCAGACATAAAAACAGGATTACAAACTTAAATGAAAACTTAAAGTTTAAGAGATTGATAAGACAGATCATCACTGCCCCTGTGGCCACTCACCTTTCAGAGTGTTTAATAGTGTTTGATTAATACTTGAAGATGTGTGTGTGTGTGTGTGTGTGTGTGTGTGTGTGTGTGTGAGAGAGAGAGAGAGAGAGAGAGAGAGAGAGAGAGAGAGAGAGAGAGAGACTCACTATTTAGCCTGGGCTGGCTTAGAACTCAAGATGAAGACCATGTTGATCTTGAATTGATGGAGACTGGCCATTCTCTGCCTTCCAAGTGATAGAGCCATCATGCTCAGCCAAAAACTAAAATTTTAAGTTTGGACCTAAAATAATTATATCCTGTTAAGAAAAGATATGAGACACAGATCTGAATCTTTTGCAGAACACTGATTGTTTCTTTGTGGAGAACATATTTCATCTGCAATGAAAGATGCTTGTAAAAGCCTCTCAAGGGAAACAAAATAGTTGTTGAGCATATGTCCTTCTGAAGGGTAAACTGGTTTATAGAGTTCATCTGACTTGACTCCTATTTCCAGTGTGAAAATGGTGAAGGTGGGAAGATAGACAGATTTGCCAAATCTTCCCTCTATTCTGTGATCTGTGGGAGCCAGGTAAGCCAACTGGGAGCTGGATCACTATAGATGGCATTGCTCATGTATTGGACTCCTTAGCTCATGTTTATCACTCAGAGATGCTGTTCCCTGAGAGACATACCCTGCCAAAATAGCAGGCAGAGTTTAGCCTGATATTTGGTAAATAGGTTTTCCCTGCTAGCCTGCAGTCAAAGTAAATAAATGTAATAGGATGTATTTATTTATAAAATGGAACTATGCCAAAGAAACTAGTGTCAAGATGACTTCCAAGGGACTTAGACTAATTTGCTTCTGCTCTTTCTGGCTTGCTGTGCATTAAGAATGCCTGTGTCTTATCTAAAGCTAAAAAAATACCAAAAAATTGTAATGTAGTATTTGATATATCATCCTCCTGAATTTTCATGAGCAAATTACGTTACCTTTATAACTACTACATGTAAACAATCAATGATTACTTTTTTCTTATTACCTTATACATCACAGTAAGATATGACTGAACAATATTATCAGACTTTAACACCAACATGTAACAATAAATTAAAATGTACCATGGAAATAAAACACTTTTAGCTTCCCTTGTCAAAGTATAAAATGGCATTAATTCTAGCACTATAATTTGGAATTTAAGTTGGGTTTTTTTTCCTTGAAACAGTATCTTACTGTTACCTCTTGGCATTGAGAGAGACTGTATTCATGGGAATACATAGTTTAAGTCTGCAGTCAGAACTATTGAGGGAAAAATCAAACAGCAAGTAAATCTCCTTATAATCGTAGCCTAGTAGCTCTTAAATGTCTGTGGATTGAAGAAAATTAATAAGCAATTTCACAATGCAATATAGTGTGTAGAAAATGCCCTGCTAACACTCACATGCAATTGATTTTCTCTCTTAGATTGCATCTTATTAGGAGACAATATTCTCTCAGAGTCCATATATGCAAACCTGAATCCAACTGAGAGCACATAATGAAAATTTCAATAGAGCTTCAATAAAGATGAGAAGTACTGGACCAGAGAGATTGCTCTGCAATTAAAAGCAGTGGATGCTCTTGCAGAGAAACTAGACTTGGTTTTCAGCATCCATATAGCATCTCACACCCATTTGGAAGTCCAATTCCAAGGGATCTGACATCTTCTGCCTCAGCAGGAACTGCATTCACATGGTATAAAACACAAAAACAAAAACAGTCATACACATAAATAAAAATAAATATTTTAAAAAGAAGTATAGATCCAGGCATGGTGGCGCATGCCTTTAATCCCAGCACTTGGGAGGCAGAGGCAGGTGGATTTCTGAGTTCAGTTCGAGGCCAGCCTGGTCTAAAAAGTGAGTTCTAGGACAGCCAGAGCTATACAGAGAAACCCTGTCTCGAAAAAACCAAAAACAAACAAACAAACAAAAAGTATAGAATTATGTATCCGATTTATTCATCTTGGAAATGTTTATATTATCTTCAATTATATCAGCTCTATTCCTTGAATGTTGAAACACCAAATTGGGTGAAATCTGGAGCCTAAACCTCACCAATTCCTGCAGACTAGGTGTCTTATCAGAAAAAGTTGGGTAGAATCTCAAAGCCTCATGTAAAACATA